>OMOW01028835.1:0-11065 GCA_900312555.1 Lamprogrammus exutus | reverse complement strand
AATTAGACGAAAAGCAAAAACTACTCGTGCAAAAATATGCAATATTAATCTGCTTGCACAGTACAAAAAAAACTAACAGGCAGGGGAGAACACAGACAGACTTGGAATTAAAGCGTCTTCGCTGTGACACATTTAAATCTTTTCCTCAGACAGCAAAGCAAATTTAAAGTCACATTTTTGCGGTCAAAAGCTTTCTTTATTCTTCCGTTTGTTCCCCCTGACCTTTTTGGGGAACCACTGTCTTATGTGAGTGTAAGTACAAACCCATCACGACAGAAAACTTCATTATGACAGTAAAAAAAAATCTCTCAATCTCTCTAAATTTCTATTCACCTCAAAACAAATTCAGACATTAATTTACTGGATCCAAGAAAGTAAATACACAACAGGAGAATACTGTATGTTAGATACTTATTTCTTTGACATACCTGTCGCTTAGCCAGTGAGGAAGAGTCCTGCAGCATGTCCATGATGATGGGGAAAAGCTCGTCCATCCACTTCCTCATCTCCAAGCCACTCACCTGACAGGAAAACCAATCAAAACAGATAAATATCATACTCTTTGTCCAAAGTTCTGTCAACAAGAAGCAACATTTAATAATGATTTGTACGCAGTTAGTTAAATAAACAAATGTCATGAGAAACTGTATTAAATAAGACCCAGATTGAGAAAGTATACACAGAAACTTGGTGTGGTAGTGTTTTACCACAAATGTAGCCTATAGCAAGACACATAAACGTTCCACTAAAACACATGCAAATGAAATGTCTTTCACTAGGGTACCAACACCTTACAACTGGGAGAGGGAAAGTACATGGCAGACCAAGAAATTTACACCCCTGAAAAAAAGTAAATGTATCGCATTACACTGGAATTAATTCTGATATGACATGTAAGATTAATGTAAAAAAGAAATTAACATACTGGCAGAGATGTGGACAACTCTGACTGGCATGTATTAGAGTTTTAATCAAAGGCAAATATCCTCTTGTTATACTGGCACAACTGTTATATTATGTTAACTCTATGGAACACAACAACTCTGCTCTTTTAAAGCACAATAAATTAGAAAGTACATTTGATGGCTGTCCACTCTTCCCCCATGTTGTCTTTCCTGGCTCCTAAGCAGCACGGACTCTGCATTTTCATGCACCTTGTCACCGGTGAGCACAGTCTTCCAAAGCATCTCTTGCACTTTCTGAACTGCAGAGTCAGCCTGTTTTACAGTCTTACACTCTGTAAGCCTGAAGTCGGGTGCACAAGCCAATAATTTTGCTCAAATTTATTACAATAATAATGCAATCAGCCACTACAGAAGCAATATGAAAACTACTAAAGCAACACATTGCTGGTATTACTCCTAACAAATCTACAGAGAATCAAAATAAAAGGCCTCTCCCTTTACCTGAGCTAACTCCCCAATGGTGGCAAGGACACTGATGACCACCCCAGGATTGGGGTCTGGGTCTTTCAGCTTGAGGATGAGAGCCTGTGAAAAAAAGAGTAATTTCTTACTATAGCAAAAACATTGCGCACCAATCTATTTCAACATTTCAATGAATCCATACTGAGCCCAGGATATTTTCATGGCAGCAGCTTTCAAGTCGTGGGCTCACTGTCCCAAGTCATAAGGTGGTAGATTTGTACCTTCAAGATGGGCTCCATATATGGGCGGATGAGGCGGGGGGCATTGGAGACCAGGTGACCGAGCATACGAGCACTCTGCTCTTTGTTCCTACCGACACCACTGTGCTCTAACTCTGTTAAAATCTGGACAACAGAATTTGCAATAGAATTAAGTTCAACATGGTAAAGTAAAGTATAATACTGCTCAACAAGAAGCAAACACTCTAGTAAATTCAAGTGACAGGATACACATTTTATGGTCATATGGTCTTTTAAAAAGATAATACTAAATACTATATGGCACACACAATTGCACAATATAAAAAAATAAAACTACCTCAGAGAAACTTGATTTTAACGTTAGAACTAGAGAGTTGGCTTAATTTGGCTGTGCAAACTCTGCATTATACCATGGACTTTGCTGCCCTCTAAAGGTGTCCAACAAAACTGCAGAAAACAAATGACCCCATGAAACAGAATAAATATGTATTCATAGGGGTGCATGACCGTGGAAAATGTAGATCAGTTCAAAAGTTTATTTCAAACATCTAAATTTTGTCTTCTCCAGCTAGCGGTGGCTAGCCCAGCTGTAACTCTGCCCTAATAACTCATATGAGGTCTAAGTGTGCTCCTCCTACCTGGATGAGCATCTTGCGTAGGAAGGGCATGACGAAGGCAGGGTTCATGCTGCTAAGGCGTCCAATGGTGCAGATGGCCAGCTCTCTGATCTCAAATACTTCATCATTCAGTGCCACAAACAGCGCCTGCAGGTTCTCAGCCTGAGCAAGATGTGCATCGAAACGCTCATCCAAAGAGGCAAGCACACAGTATCGAATGTCTGGATCTGGACAGAAGAGGGGCATGCGATTATAAAGACCATCATCATCATTATAGTCTCATTACATTACATTGCTTCATCAACTCAACTCAGGTCTCTACGTCATTCTACATAGTGCCAGAGCCCATTCCCTCCCCTCTTCTTATTTCCTGTGTTACCTGGGTCAGTGATGCCAACAACCAGCAGCTTGCTGAGCACATCTGCCACAACCTGCACAGCCGTTTGGCTTACAACATGGCCACTGATCAGATGGATGGATGGGGTGAGGAGGCGTGAGCAGGTCCGAGCCGCCTCCATCCGGATCTCCTTGTGCTCACTGTTCAGGAAGTGGTCAGCACAGTGGCGCACAAACTGGGTGAGGGAGTGCCCTGGTAGAAGAAAAATAGGGAGTTGGAGAAACAATCCAAAAACTGAGTGATTTGGTACTGCATCTCATTTTTAAAGGAATACTCCTAGCATCAAAAACACCTCCTTATTAGGGTTGAAAGGAAGCTCTAAAAATAGTTTCCCCATTGGCAGCGAATAGCAGTGAAGGGCAGAGCTATTCTCCATTTACCACCAGCATTTGCATACATGAGGAGGGCAGAATATGATGGAATACATTTCTGTTACTGTGCATTTCGGTCACTAAGAACTAATTTAGGGGAAAATTATAAATACAATCATGCTCGAGGCCCAAACATGTCATAGTAGTGTCTTTGCATGGAAGTTACCCTCAAACTCAAAGCTTCCCAGTGTGCGGAGTGCCAGTGTTATGCTGCCGACATCACTGGCCTCTGGGATGTTGGTGAGGCTTGGTGAGGCCAGCTGGTGGGCCAGGCCTTTAGGCATCCCTGGGTGACGCAGTGGCTTGTGCATCAACACCAGGGAAAGCATCTTCAGCAGGCCATCCTGGATGTCCTTCTTCAGCTGGGGGATCTGACGGCTCAGGTCGTACAGTACTGCTGTCAGTGCAGGACTGGAAAATGTTGGGATAGAACGACAGATGAACACGTCATCATCTTCTGAAATTAGTGGTAGTCTTAAAACTACACTCTATGAATTTGAACCCCACCAATGGTGTAAAGTGAGAGATCAAATCCAGGCAGTGATAAAACTGAGTTAGTATGGATTAAACATTTCTGTCCTACCTAAGGCCCACAGCCAGCATAGGCTCCAGAAGTTCTTTGATGTCTGGTTGGATGCTGGGCCCCATAGCTCTGGACAGCATGCTGATACAGGTGAACACTGTCGCATCCACTTGCATTGTCTTCTGTCTCCTTTACACACACACAAGACGGGAACAAGAGAAAAGTGCACGAGAATCACAAATCTATTTTATATGGTATGGTACATAGTGCACAGCATGCAGAATGTGTAGAGCCAATTTCATGTGTTTAATAACTGACTTGTGTGCAAAGTCCTTGGGCGGCAATGCAGCCTTGATGATCTCAAGGATCTTAGCGAGATAGGGTTGGATCTCAGTCCTGACAGCCACCACCAGCAGCCCCAGAGCCTGGAAAGCTGCTGTCCTCTCCTTCTCTTTCTTCAGAGAGCCCAGCAAGTACCCCATGGTGTCAGACAGATACTGGTCTGCCCAGAGGATGGGAAAAACACAGTTCAAATGCTTAAATGCAGATGTAGGTCTGGATAGCATTCATTCAGAGCAGTTTCAAGCACATTTCCCTGTCATACCTGTAAAGGTGTGTGGCTGGAAGGCAGCCAGGCGTGGCAGCAGGTTGAGGATGGTCATTTGTATCAGAGGGTTTTTACTGGTTTTGTATTTGAGCACCCACCGACACACCTGAACCAAGCACACAATCATCTTGTGTTAATTATGATTCATCCGATGCTCTTGCCTTGAGTGTTTTGACATCAATATGCATATTAATTCACTTCATAGGGCCAGTGCTGTATATGTGAGCAACTCTGCATTATTTTTTAACATGAAATCTTTTTCAAAACTCCCTGACTAAATTTCTAATGTTATAAAATTCAACACTTAATGATATGCAGATTAGTCCGATAATACAGTTTGCTGTTGGCTCTACTGCGAGCCTACAAACTATCTTCAAAATCAACTCTGACAGAGTCTCAAAAAAACATCACAGTCCTTCCTGCAGGGCTTTTGTATTAGCTTTACTAATATCTTAGAGATTGTTCATTGCTTTAGACACTTCCTGTAAATTATTGTATTTTTGTGTTATTGAATATACATTATTGTGAAAGTCATTCTTTTTTGAATGTTTAAGAAAATATCCTTGAGTGTTAAAGAATGATGGTTGCTGCACAGGGATAATAATAGTTTCAGTTTTTGATCACCTGGTGTGATTACAACAGCCAGTCAATTAATCCACACAATAATTATCTGACTAATCAGTTCCTGCAGTCGTGGGGAGGCAAACTCCTGCTCTAACATATACCTGGTCAAATCTCTCCTCCATCAGCTCCCGGCAGTAGCGGCTCTCCACCAATGAGCTCTTGGCAGGGACTGGTGTGGCTCCAAAGCTGAGGAAGCCCTGTGGCGTACTGTATCCCAGAAGGCCCAGCAGGGCATTGGACTGCTGCGGCTGCACCGACTGGAAGCTGGTAAAGGGTGTAATGTGGCGCGGCTTGGTGCCAAAGCCCATCAGCTCCTTACAGTATTTATCATGTACCAACTGTTGCTGCGTGATCTCCTCCATCTCCTCACGCATGCGCTGGTGAAGACACAAGACCGTGAGCATAAGGTAAGGGTAAGAGTGAAAAAAGAAATGACCTTTTTGACAATATTGCAATCTGCCTACCTACAAAACTACTGAATACTGAATAATAACTGAAGCAACGAAGACAGTTGTGCTCTTTTCTTTTTTTCAAATCAGACAAAAAAATTACATACACTTTGCATTTGTGGCCTAATTTTATTCTTGTAAGGGTGCAAATCCTCTAATAGAATAAGCAATTAAAACCAGCTATGCATATTCAGTCATATCTAGTTGATATCCATCCTATAACACTTGATTGACACATTAAAGGCTTCTCCAGTGTTGTATTAATCAAAGCTCCAACATCTTGACACAAAATAGACATTCTGTGCAAAAAACATGAAATTTTACTATATTTTATTTCTGAATATTACACTGTGCTGGGTTTGTTCCATAATTGTGTTATTGTTAAGCTCACACTGGAATCACTTTAGATTAGGGGCTTCTCAAAGTATCCAGAATTCACATGCTGAGCAAATGGTTTCATACCCAAAGAAGAGAACAACAACAATTGGTCTGTATGCCATTGTTAATAAAACACCAATTACCAGTCTGACATACTGTATGGTCAAACCAATATCATCATCATGACCTGTAAATGTGGTTTTGACAGTACCAAACATCTTGGGCCAAACCACCACCAGCGTAGTTTTAGATCTGAGAATGTTTCCTTGGTTACTTTGGCCCTCACCTCTCCCTCCATGCTACTGATGCGAACAAGCTCGTTGAGGATGAGAAGAGCACCGTGCACCCTGTCGTCACGATTCATTCCTTTCTCTTTGGCCAAAGTCTCATCGAAGCCTTTCTCAGCCTCTTCAAAGGTTTGCTGTCACAAAAAGGACAAACACACTTGTTTCCCATTGCTACTGCAAAATATATGTATAAGAAACCCTTTCAGAACAAGAACAGTGATGTGACAGGACACATTGGAGTGTCATACTTTGTACCACTGTGGTTTCTGCATTTCCTTGGTCTCTCTCTGTGTAGTGAGGATAAGACAGGCTCGCAGTGCTGACACAGCTCCTTCTCGGATGGCCTGTTTGGGGTCCCACACTGCGTAGAAGATGTTGTCAAAGAAAGGCTGTACTTGCTGAAAGAAGAATGTGGGTGCACTCACAGCAAGCTCCCTCAACACCAACACCTGGAAGAGAGAGAGGAAATGCATTTTGGTGGTCATTTTAATGCCCAAAGCAACAATTTCCCATTCTAAGACTGACTTCATTATTGTGGAAATAAATTTCACGTTTGTGGTTCCCAAACTCAGTACACAATTACCATATTATTCCGCTTGCTTTCTAAAGCATGACCATTTGTTGACTATGTGCAATTTGAATATGTGCAGCTTGGGTTGCAGTTGTGCGCAATAGTATGCCTGTAAATATTTGTTTAAACTTTATTTAAAGCAAGTTTGTTTTGTGGGTTTGTTACCTAAAAGATGTTTTAAGTGGCTAAAATCCAATTGCTTTCCTGTTTCCTCTCTTGCTGCAGTTCATATTAACTTCAAACTTGCAATACATATAGTTAATAAAACACACTTACAGTGGTTAACATTACTCTGAGTACATCGTCACATTAAAATTAGAACAGGGAACTAACATGGGTTCTGCCTTACATTTTATGTTCTTATCATATTTTTCTCAAATTATTGGTGCACATGTCAACATACACACATAGCAACAGTACTCTCCACAGTGGAGGCTTCAGTGATTCTTTTCCAGCTGGCTACTTGTTTGGAAGAGACCCTCCAATTACAACTGCATACATCAGTTACATCAACCTCAACCACACACACCAACCACAACCACACACACAGGATCAAACAGCAAGAGATAAATTTTAACGTACAGATAATAATCATTTTACCAGTCACTAATTACCAAACTTCTGTTTCCCTACACTAATAATATATCACAGAAAAAAAGAAGCCTAAATTTGGTTAAGTCAGTCTCTCTTTTAGCATTCTTTCATCATTATTGTGTTCAGCCTTTTCAAAACAGACCTCTTACTACATGAGAGAGTATTTCCAGCTTGTTGATAAGATAATCAAGGACAGAGCTTCAAACTGAATAATTTACATTTTGGAAGACACAAATATTAACAATAAAAACCACAAAGGTCAATGCAAAATGATTGGGGTAATTGTGGCTAAGGTATAGTTTGTAGCAATTGTGAGAAAACTCTAAATGACACAATCCAGCCATAGATTTAATAACTAAACATTCTCATCCATTTGTTATCCTTACATATGGTCTATATAATATGGTATGTTTACTTCAAGTATAAGAGAATCTAAAAAATATCCCATATAGTAAAAATGAGCACGCTGTAAAATTACATTATATGAAATAATGTAAATGTAATTTTACAGCGTAGAGTCTACAGGGTACTACTTTCTTTTTTCAAACAACTGCCTCCAATTACCTCTTGGACCCACTAATGTCCTTTGTGTAGCTTTAAAACATGCCAAGAGAAAGAAGAGGTAAAGAGTCAGTCTGACACCTCTACCCTCGCCTCCAGCACACATAAACACCATCAAACACTAGTATTATTACATCAACAAACACAGTATCAGCAGTGTGTGTGCTGCTAATCACTTACAGCAGCATGGCGTCTGCCTTCATTCCTGTCTGCCCCCAGCCACTCCAGGGCTCTCTTCACCTCAAACTCCACATACTCAGCAGTGAACGTGTCCCCTGCCATGGACAGGTGACCCATAGCTTTAGAGGCCATCTCCATCACTACCGGGTCACTGGAGGGTAGCAGGTTACGCAGATAGTTGGCAAACCGGCTGATCCTGGTGGCATTTCCTCCTTCTACTCCAATCAGACTCACTGGAGCAAATGATCAAAAATATACGTCAAGCACAGTAAATTATCTCAAACTTATTTCACCAGACCCTAGAAAACAAAAAATGGGCAATATCACTTTATAAGGTTTACCAATGGCAAGAATCCCTCCTTTCTTCTCATTCACATCAGAGCTGGACACCAGCTCAAATATGTGGTGATTTAGCTCATCATAGAACGTAGTGGCTTCATCTTGACTTAACTGTGAAAGGCACAAGACAGTGTCAGATGCTTCAAAAACATACTATGATGAATTGTATTAGATTACTACCAGATCACTGGATACTACGATGTACAATTTGTATTGGAGTGTTGTCATTATTCAATGCATGTATGTTTATGCTGTTACCTCTCTGAGCTCTGTGGTCACATAATGCTGCAGATCTTTTGCAGATTTTGCTCTGGTGTCTTCATTCCGACTCTTCAGCCCACTGACAAACTGTTGCAGCACAGTGGCTGTGCCCGACATAATGACCATTTGGATGGCCTAACCTTCAAGTACACATGTTTATATGTGCATTTATTACAACGTTCATGGCAAGCAAAATAAATGCAACAGCGAATCACGAGCTCGTATTAAGAACGCATTAAAAACTTGTAAATGCATTTTCCCTGAATTGTTCAACACACCGCTAATGTTGTTGTTAGCTAACATACAGCTAGCAACGGTGGATGGCTACAGTTATTAGTCAATAAAATGGCAAGTATACTAAACAACAACAAAGCACAAAGCTAACAGCTTAGCATCGAGTGCACTGACAAAACCAAGTCGAATAAGACCATTAAGTAAAGGGAAACTAATTCAAAGCGTCGAGAATGTAGCATGCTGGTTCGGTTTAGCTAGCATTAGTACAGAGCATGCTAATCTGGGCTACTAGGTAACAAGTAAGCAAATATTAGATGAGGAAATGGCTGTGTCACTTACGTTTTTCTGTTTATGTTGCCACTCAACTGCTATTTATCTGCTGTGGAAGAATGTTTGTCATTGTTTAACGAACTCGGTAACTTAGGAAAAGGTAGCTAATGCAATATATTTGCCTCTCTACTAGGATCAACAACGCCGCAGCTCACTTCACAATCGTTGTGTTGCGCACCGATTCGCAGCCTGCGCAGAGGGCAGCGCAAGTAAGACTCTCAGCAACAAAACTCAAAGAAAACTTTGTCGAGCAAGTAATGAAACGGAATCATGTAATACATTGAATAATATAACCAAATTAAAGCAGTTTCTGTACAAGTTTTATATATTTCTCTATAACACGATTTACCCGATAATCTTGTTAGTGTTAACAAACTGGCAGTCAACATATTGTTTACAATTTATGGGGTTTACCTGTATACAGTGATTTCACCAATGGGGTTAAAGACCTTTAATTTTTTGCTTAATTTTTTTGCTTACTTATGTCTTTCATTATATCATATTATCTCATATGATTTTAATCCAAATCTTAATACATCAATATTATATAAATATACCCAGCCATTCTCTCCATATCAGCTTATGCTATTCAGGGTTGGGAGTGAGGCAAGGTACATCCTGGACAGGTCACCAGTCTATCACTCACAGAGACAGACAACTCAGTCATACTCCCATTGACACACACATTTAGACATTTCCAATACACCCAAGCAGCCTGTCTTTGGAGGTAGGAGGAAATCGGAGAAGTAGTTGTCAAAGACATAACAGTAAAACACTCAACGTGCCAAGGTGCCTTTATAACACAAACACATTTGCTGTTTTCCCCTTCATGAAGTAAATAAGGCCACGACTTCTGCAGTGATGAAACTGATACCATGAACAGCAAAATGTCCACAATTATACAAGTATTTAATAGTGATATATGTCTAGTGTATCCAATGGCACTTTGGGGTTGGATTCCGTTCCCTCTGCACTGGTGTTTCGTGGAATGACAACGAAGAATCTTGAATTTTTAATATTCCTCATCACTCTCAAATAACTTGATATATGCTGTCCTCTCTGTGTCCCTGAGAGGAACAAAGTGTGACCACGGGGAAAACTGTTCGTGGTTAACAATTTAGATTTCAGTCGCCTTTAACTGCATTCCATTGTGTCGTATATGAAAATATTATGCAAATACCAAAATATGACATTTGGACTGTTTTCCTTATTATCTCAAGCTCACCTCAAAATGTGACCACTCCCATAACAACCAGTCTGTTTTTTTCCCCACAACCCTTGTTTAGTCAAGTTTATTTTCAATGCATGTATGTTTATGCTGTCTCAAAGGGCTTTACAGGCCCACAACAACAGAAAGTTCCCAACCCAGCCCGAAACTCTCTTGAAGGACAAGGAAAAACTCCCCAAAAACCTTAATGTATAAGGAAAAAGGAAGAAACCTTGGCAGAGGCAATTCAAAGAGAGATACTCTCTCCTCGAACGGCCAGGTGTGCAATAGGAACTACAGGTGGGAGAGAAGAGATGTAATAATACAGCAGAAGATAAACAACACGTCTAGAGAGAGAGAGAGAGAGAGAGAGAGAGAGAGAGAGAGAGAGAGAGAGAGAGAGAGAGAGAATACATAAATAAATAAATCAGGAAAGTCAACATATGGCAATAGAAGCAGCACAGGAGATCTGATCCAGAAGCAGCAGCCAAGGCCAAGGTTCGTGTCAAGTGCATTAATACAGAGGGTGAAATTCATTTTGTAGGGCTGTAACACTTTTTATGATTTTGTTTTAGGGAAGTAGTTTTTAACGTTTGTTTGTTTGCCAATTGTTTCATCTAGGAAATTATTAATTTCAGTCAGTGCATACAATTCCTCACTCTGAGACATTGTTTCAGAAACACACACCGAATGGTTGTCTTGGGTCACATGCCATTATATCATTATTATCTTCTTTTTTTCTTCATTTACATCAGCCATAGGCTCAGCCTGAGCCAATTCAGCCCTCCCAGTGTCTCCACCGCAGTCTCCCTGTCTGTTGGCTTCTCCTGCCCCTCCAGCACAGGGGGCTGAGACTCCTCAGCATACACCATGTGATAAGATCCATCATGTTTGACTCTGATGCTCAA
>OMOW01028834.1:0-11222 GCA_900312555.1 Lamprogrammus exutus | reverse complement strand
CTGCACTTTAAGCTGCTGCACTTTTTTTTAATGGACTTCTCTGCAATGCTGCTACTGCCATAATGCTGCTCATCATTATTGACTATTTAATGTTCTTTTAAGGTTTTATCAATTTTATTAATGTAATAGTTAGTAGGTTTATTTATTTCTATTGTTAGATTATCTTTTGTTTATTTTAATTGTAGTTACTTAGAACCGAGACCTGAGTACTGCATCTCGTTCCTCATGTTTTCATGGTGTGAATGACAATAAAGATCTATCTATCTATCTATTATTGTCGAGTAGTTGATATTTGTAGAGGCATATACTATGATTATGTGTCGATCAGTCTTTTTTTTACTTCAGTATAGGAGACACAAGGAGAAATTCAAATTTCCCAATAATACAACACCTAATAATATCAATAAGCCACAATTTGTGCAATTTGATATGGATATGATATTGCCATTAAAGACATAAACGGTGCATTGTCTCTTTAAGATGTGGCAAAGTGTTGTGACCTGTGTGATGATGTGTTACATTTTCATTGGTTGTTATCGTGCAGTGCAAGACGACAGTGAATGTCACGCATGTATCTTGCACAAAGCCAGTTGCTTATTCACAAAACATAAAAAACTAAAGCACCAGGAAGAATAAAGTTACTGACCGGAAGAAGAGTTGTCGTCTTACTTTAAGTGTGCAATACAACTTAATTATTTACGCCCAGTTGTGTTCTGTCTCCACGAAGAAGACTGTAGAAACAAGCTTAGCACTGAGGTCAGGTGCCGTCTTTGTATTTGCCACTTTGCCCACTAATTGATAACTTGTGATTTTTATAAATTTTTTAAAAATTGAGTAGTTGATTATAATCAATTGTGACAGCCCTACTACTGATCAACTCAAAACAAGGCTATAGTCTCTAAAATGAAATTCTAGAATCAAACAATTACGTGACACATGTATATTTTTAAAAAAAAACTATCATGCATAAGATACATTGTAGGGTGTTGAATGAAAAGATAAAATCCCTTACCTTCTCAGACTGGCTCAGTAGGAAGTGATGAAAATGTGGATCATCCTTCACAGGCTACAAAAGGAGAAGAGTTCTGCTGTAAGGTATTCTCAGTAGATATGACCTGCATCGGCCTGACAGATACAACCCAGTGTGATAGGAGTCCTTCAGCCTACAGCCAGTAATGCCGACATGTCAGGATTCCCATCATATTCAAATTCAAAGCTTTTACATTAAAAATGTGGCTCCCTAAGCAACAAAATGTCACTGTCCTAATGTGTGAGTGTTTCTATGTTTCATTGGGAATCCTGTACTTTATTCAATTGCTGCTCAAATGAATCAGCTTTGAATTAACAATATTTATATTTGAGACTGTATAGTTTTGTCCAGTTTTAAATGAATTATTGTGAATACAAGTCTGCTTTTGTGTCAAAATGACTGGCCTATGAAGTGACAACTACAAGGACACTATTTATACAGCATTTACGTAATACAATTTATGCCCAGATCACTGAGTAATCATTCACCATCCAATGGAAGAAAATTACTTACTTAACGTCTCCCTTCTTTGTGAAGTGAATGAAAATTGTTGCCATTAGGAGGGCTCAATTTCTCCCACATTTGAATTAGAAGTGCTATGAATATGGATATTGTTTACAGCTCTTCACATATGGTGCTCTTCATCCCAGAACTACAAACAGTGCATTATCATTAACCATCCTTCCATGTCAGTGGAAACTGATAGTTTGTATGACTTCCAAGCACACAGCGAGTTGGCATGCCAGGAATAGCACAAAACAGATTTTCAAAATGCACCAATTTACCTCCATATGTTACCTTGTCAGAAAAAAAAGTAATGGAAGTAGAACAATTTAAATGAGTGCATTTCTGATTGCTTGAATCTTGATTTTTACACTCAGATAATTTTGTTGGTATTCAAAAGTATTGAGTTTCCTGCCAAAAGAGGTCTCTGCTAGCTGAAATGTTTTTATACTAATTTCCAACAACTGACACGCAATCAAAAAAGGTACAACAGTAGTGCACATTCTGTTTCCTCTACACACAAAACATTTATAGTGTGATCATTTTATGCTCTTTCTGGAAATGCAAACCAGAGCAGACCTTAGTTTTTGCAATTTTGCCAGTGGAACTGCAGCAACAATCTCACATTTTGATGTTCCCAGTGACATGTAGGTAATGGGGAGAGTGCACACACACAGACCTTGTGGTCGGTCTGAGTTTAAGATGCAGAATGGTCGTCAACCCTGGCCCTGAGGAACAGGTTGGGCTCTTATTACAACAAGACACTAAGAGAAGCCCAGTAACTGACTACATTCACATTTTCAGGTTAAACTGAAACAAAACCCCACATGCAGAGTTGGTGACCATCTCAAAAACATGTGACAAACAGTTTTGTCAGTCAAGAGTGAACACCTAACAGGTCAGAGGGGAAAGGTCTGAAGTTCTTGGTGATTAGTGAATAAAGCCAGAGGTTAAAGGTCAGGTAGAAGGACAGCAAGGCAAGGCAGGCTTGGTAGGAGAGGTGGGGTTCACCTACACTGCTTTCCCATTTGAATCCTGAGCCAGGTCCAGCCCCCAGCCTCTCCATAGTGGACGGCTCAGGGTCAGAGTCAGCTAAATCCTTTAAGGGGAGAGAGACACACATTCACCTTCCTATTCAAAGGGTGAATTGGCAGATTTGTCTGTTGTAGCAGAGAACAGCTCTCTGTCAAGCATCCAATAATGTTTTACGGATCAAATTTAAACCATCTACCTCCACTTAGAGTAAACAAATCTTCACAATATGGACCAAAAGATTCACAACTGGAGGGGCAGGTCATGGTGGGTTTTTTCTATGTCCTCTCAATTCAAATTCAATTCTTTAGTGAAATGATTGTTGTGAAGAAATAATCAAAGCTGCAATGTGTTGTTTAACTCCAAACCTTGTTCTCCACCACAATTTTCATTCAACTATTTAATTTCACAGCAAACTAGCAAATTGTTGTTCCACAAAGCTCAAATACTTTCACCAGGGTTCGATTTCACCATCATCAATGGAGCTTACATTTGGCTGTGAAATCTGAGCCTGCAACCAGTGAAATTTCTGAACAGCACCCCATTATCCTAACTGCCATATTGTTACATTGAATCTATATGGTCTGCATTTTTATCATTGACAGTGATTGTGGACTGGTGATTTAGGGGGAAAAAAAATCTTACTTTAAACAGTATGAAGATGGTTTTCTACAAAAACCTTTTCTGACTGAACAAAAACCTCAAACTCAATGGTTAATAATGTGTACACACAACTAGCAGCAAAGGAATCTGGCCTAAATAGGGTATAGCATAAAATTTAATCATGACTTCAATCAGGAAATATCTGTAATTAAGCAATACAACATGACCAAATACTTTGTACCAACTGTCAGCAGGTACAGTATATACACACACACAATATATAGGCCAAAGTATGTGGACTCTTGACCATCACAGTTATATGAGCTTGTTGGACATCCCATTCCAAAACCATGGGCATCAAAATGGAATTGGCCACACCTTTGTCTCTATGACAATCTCCTCTCTTCTGGGAAGACTTTCCACGAGATTTTGGAGTGTCTGTGGGAATTTGTGCCCGTTCAGCCAAAAGAGCATTTGTGAGGTTAGCAATGGCTCGCAATCGGCTTTCCAATTCATCTCAGAGGGGTTCAATAGGATTGAGGTCAGGGCTGTGTGCGGGCCACTCAAGTTCTTCCACACCAAACTCTTCAAACCATGTATTTATGGACACCGCTTTGTGAACAGTGGTACAGTCATGCTGGAACAGGAAAGGGCCAACCCCAAACTGTTGCCATGTAGTTGGAAGCACACAATTGTCTAAAATGTCTTTGTATACTGTAGCGTTAAGATTACCCTTCACTAGACCTAAAAGGCCATGCCCAAACTCTGAAGACAGCCCCAGACCATTATCCCTCATGCATCACACTTTACAACAGGCACTGTGGCTTCTGGTAGGTAGCGTTCTCCTGGCCTCCAACAAACCCAGATTCATCCATCAGAATGCCAGATAGTGAAAGCGTGTGTAAAAGTAAAGCATGTTTAATGCTTGGGTTTATCATTTCATCTAACCTGACTGTTCTGAAAGTGCAGCAAAGTTCTTTGCTTGGGAAATAGGAAACCTAGTTGCCCCTAAAAAATAAGGTAGATGTTGGTAACTCAGATTCTTCTAGAGTGTTATCTAAGGCCTAAGGGTCAAGGTGCATGGACAGGTGGTTTACTTATATGGACACACCAGGAGTTATGCTTATTTTGGAATGCTTGAACCTTCTAATATTATCCAACCAGAGTCTGTGTCTTTCTCCTTGTGAAAGTATAAAAAGAGCCTTTGAGTTTCAGTCAGCTGAGACTGACCTGCGAATTTGCTCCACTGACTCTTGTGGAGGTATTGTCTCCTTATTGCAATAATAATTGTTAACTTTCAACCTATCAGTGTTTTGTGCGTTATTTCATGTGTGTGCGTTCAGTGGTTTGAGACAATTTCCATCACACGTGATTCATCACTCCAAAGGACACATTTTCTCTGCTCCAGAGTGCACTGGCGGCATGCTTTACACCACTCCAGCCGATGCTTGGCATTGCACATAATGATCTAGGGCTTGTGTGCATCTGCTCGACCATGGAAACTCAATTTTTATGCACTATGCGCTTAAGTACTCACCGGCCCCAATCTGTGAGTTTGCATGGTCTACCGCTTCGTGGCTGAGCTGTTGTTGCTCCTTCACAATAATGCCACTTACAGGTGACTGGGGCAGATCTAGCAGGACAGAAATTTCCCAAACTGACTTGTGGCAAAGGTGGCATCCTATGACAGTGCCACCTTTAAAGCCACTGAGCTCTTAAGTATGACTCATTCTACTGCCAATGTTTGTCTATGTGCTTGATTTTATGCACCTGTTAGCAATGGGTGTAGCTGAAACACCTGAACTCAATAATTAAGGGAGGCCTGTCCACATACTTTTGGCTATAAAGTGAATATACAGTATACACACACACATACATGTACATAAATACATTCATACGTATATTAATATATAAAGTGCAGATCATAAACTTCTGATCTATGAGTGGTGGCTTCTTCTCTTTTCAGAATTAAACATTGAAATTCCAGAAATTCCATGAAAGGCTCTCTGCACCAAGAGAGGTGCATTCCATAGATTATTAGTCAGTGCGGAGTATTTTTTTACATCTTAAAATGTGTCTGGGGGGATATTCAAATAACTTTGTGTAACTACAGTAACTAGCCAGATAACTATCTAAGTTTCTTTATCTAAATGTCAAAATATTACCACCAAATCATACTAATCCAACAACACTGTTGATACATCCGTGCCAGTGGTGACAACTTCAAACTGCCTGTAAATCAAGGCATGTCTGTCTTTGGGTCACCTTTTTCAGTCCCAATCTAGCCCTCAACTTATTTTTCCTTCTCAAACCAAAGGCTAATATTTTTTTCATAAAACAATGATTAACAAATCTTTAAGAAGACACGGTTTGTTTTTATCTTCCAATTGTCACACTGACCTTCTCAGAGGGATCCTTCAGGGCACTGAGATCCTCATCGTCCTCATCCAGAATTTTCAGTGGCTTGTTTGGAATCTTCTTCCCCTTTGAATCTCCTTTACTGTCTGAATTCTGCTGAAAGGAACATTTGCTTTGAAAGTGATTTTTCTGAAAAATCAGTTAAGATATACACTCACTCACTCTTGTTTGATACACCTGTACAATCCAATATCACACACTCGCAAAGAATCCTACCTTTGTGAAGCTGATAATGTCATTGTATGTCATGTCAATGTAATGTAATTTGTTTTTTCTCATGATCTACCAATTAGAAGTCTCCATTCTCTCTAAAGAGCAATGATGTGCAAACTATATCAGTATTGAAATATTAACAAAGTCCTTTACATTGACTGTTCATGGTAAATTGTGGGAATGTGGTGGGCAGGATATGAGCCTTTTCGTCATGTTGATTTTAGTTGCAGGCGTTCATATATATCGTTTTCTAAATCAGAATTTTTCTTGGCAAAGATAATGTTCTTCTTTTGTGAATGGTTTCTAGGCACAGTTTTAGAAATGAGACAGATCATTTGCAGTATTAAACTGTTTTAGGGTGGCTTTTTCCTTTGTAGGCTGGTTGTCTAGCATGAAACATGGATTTTAAGAAAACCTCTCACCTGTTCTTTCCCCTTTGCTTTCTTTAGGAAGTCCTCCACAGCATCCACAGCTTGCTGGAAGCGCTTGCCTTTATTTATCTTGATCATCTCCTCTTTGTGCGCATGGTAGGGTTTCAGTTGTTCCACTTTGATCCAGGCACTGAAGCAGAGAAAACACAGCTCTTTTGCTAATTTGTTGGCGAAGGAATTCAGACGGTTGCTTCCTCATTATTCATACTTACTGGTCTTCGGTTCCAAAGAATTTCACAAAATGGCATTTTTTGCCCCTGGGCTTTTTCAGGTCCTTAGGAGGGCTTACGATCTGAAATATGATTGCATGTTTTGTCCAACATTATCCTAAAACTTATTGGGGGATATATAGAGTGCACAAATTGCAGGTGATGTAAAGCCTGAAATCAGGATCAAATATGTCAAGTGACAAATAGCTATTTTTTGGAAAAGATTTTTAAAATAAAATTCCTATGATTCGCACAAAGTGCATGTTAGAATTAAACCAACATGTTCAACCTTGGTCTCACGAGACCACATGACATATCCAATGTGAGTGTTTGAACATACAGTTCTGCATAATTTAGACAGGTTTGGATATGAGAAATGTATTTTGTCTTGCCACCCATCACCATAGCAGATATGTTTGCAGAATTTGGGAGAATTCGTTATAGACAGAGAGTGAGGAGTTCATGCTATAACTATCCTGTAGCTTCATTAATATTGCCACGGGCCTCTTGGTAGCCTCTCTGATTAATTTTCTACTCCTGTCATCAACTATAGATGGACAACCTAATTTTGGCAATATCACTGTGGTGCTAATTTTTTTTTTTACACTTCTTGATGATGGTTTTCATAGAGTTGGATGATACATCTAAAGCCTTGGAAATTACTGGTACCAATGGCCATCATGTAGATGCTTGTAAACCTTTTGTTGACCAAGGCTATTCAGGTAGGATACAACCAAGAAGACGGACAAGAAATCCTTTGAACAGCTGGGCTTGTTTGGGGGTTTTCATTGCTGGCAGATGAATGCCAAACACGATTTTGCATTTGACTGCTTAAAATGATACTACTACGATTTCACAAAATTACAAGATGTTTAGGTCATTTATGTACACACTAAATCATTGACTTTTTTTTTTTTTAAGTTGTGGCATTCTGGAGATATTTGGTGTTCACTTACCAGGTCCGTAGTCTGTAGGATGGACCTTTATGGATCCACGTTGCCATTTCTTCTACAGCACAAAATTAAGTTATGCACACAGCAATAAAAGCTAAACGCATCTTATCGATTCCCAAATAGAACTGTGTTACACTATAATGACGGTGACGTCTTGTGAAAACATTTTCTTTGGGTGGTACTTTTCCTTACAACACCCTGCATGTATAACTCCACAACATTCTCTCACCTACTTAATTTTGTGTGGAGTCACAACATACAAGCTGCCAACTGATGTGAAAGGGCATCCGGAGGTTTACTATGGGATAGCAATCCATGAAATAATAAAGACATTTCTGGGACAAATGTAACAGGAAAACACTTCCTAAGGCAACATATTTATTTGTAACTAAACTTATAACTTCATGCACAGTAGCTTTTAGAGGCTTTTCCAATGTGTTTAGCACAGAGATCAAAAAAGGGGCCCTGCAAACACCTCTGGGCCTGGTAAGTGAATGCCAAATATCTCCAGAATGCTACAACAGAAAAACGATGTCAATGACCTAGTTCGGCTCTAAATGGCCTGAAAAGTGTGAAATTATGTACAGTCGCCAGAGTGTCGCTTTACCAAGAGTATATCTATTCATTAAAAAATGTGTCTACGCTTGTGCAGATAGGAGTACAGTACCACTAACAATTCTCCATTTTTTTTTCATTTTAGATGTTGCTTGCAAGATTGCATTATGGGTGGAAAAAAGTTGAGGATTTATCTAGATTTCAGACTTTACACAACACAATTTGCAATTTCAATTCAAGGGTGTGTAGACTTTTTATATGTTCACTGTAAATCACACAAATGCAAGAGCTAACTTTCCTTTTAACCATTCACTGACAAGTGTAAATCGTATTATCACTGCTTACCTTCCCAGGCCATGGTGGATAGCGACCAAGCTTTCCCCTAAAATACAAGTCATGTGTTTAGTTCTGGTTTGATTAACTGAGGAACTTACCATACAGAACATATTTTGAAAATATTAGGAAGAATGAACATTTGGATGTAGTTTTACCACTGAAAACAGGAAATCAACACATTACAATACAATGGAACTGCAGTAAATACATACTATGGCTTCAGAAAGTATTCAGACCCGGAAAATTGTTTTTAGAAATTTTGCCAAATTAATCACAAATCAAAAACTGAAATCTCTAATTTACATAAGTATTTCAACCCTTTGATGTGGCTCTCCAAATTGTGGTCAGGTGCATCCTGTTTGCTTTAATTATTCTTGAGAACTGGATTGGAGTCCACCTGTGGCAAATTGAATTGATTGGACATAGTTTAGTGAGGCACACAACTGTGTATATAAGGTCCCACAATCCACATTGCATGTCGACAAAAACCAAGCCATGAAGTCAAAGGAACTCTGTAGACCTCTGCAATAAAATTGTGGCGAGGCATTGTTCAGGGCAAGGGTATAAAACCATTTCTAAAGCTTCCAGTGTTCTCAGGAGCACAATTGACTCAATAACTGTGAAATGGAAGAAGTTTGGAACCACCAGGACTCCAGCACTCCTTCAATCAGGACTTTATGGTAGAGTGGCTGGATGGAAGCCACTCTTGAGTAAAAGGGGTATGACAGCCTGCTTGGAGTTTGTCAAACGGCATTTAAAGGACTCTGAGAGCATGAGGAAAAAGATGATCTAGTTTAATGAGACAAAATCGGAACTCTTTGGGTAGAACTCCAAGCACTATGTCTAGCGAACACCAGGCACTGCTCATCACCTGGCTAATACCATCCCGATGGTGAGGTATGGTGGTGGCAGCAGCATGCTACGGGGTGCTTCTCAGCGGCAGGGACAGGGAGACAGGTCAGAATTGACAGAAGGATAAATGCAGCCAAATACAGAGAGGTCCTTGAAGGAAACCTGCTCCAGAGTGCACGCAACCTCAGACTGGGGCGACAGGTCACCTTTTAGCACGACAATGACATGAAGCTTACAGCCAAGACTTTGATTTTTAATAAATTTGCAAAAATTTCTAAAAACATGTTTTCACTTTGTCATTATGGGTTATTGGGTATAGATTGATTGGCAAAAAAGGCCATGTTAACCATTTAAAATTAAATCTACAATACAATAAAGTGTGCAAAAAAGTGAAGGAGTCCGACTACTTCCTGAAGCCACTAGTTGTATGAAGTACATCATTTTCAGTTTACTTAAAGCAGTCGATTAACGGTTGTCATTTCTGGGGCTGTAGACAGTAGTGTTGTTTAAGTCTGTAGATGCTTCCTTTCTGGAATAAATTAAGGACTACTTCACACAAAACTATCCGCAGAGTGGAACTATGTGGTTCCTTCAGTGAGTTACACTTCAAGAAGTATGAGGATTATGGAAATTAGAGTGACTTTTGTGGTGCAAATGCCATGTTCGTTCTACATGCTCCAAAACTTCACCACCACAACCAACAACAAAGAAACTGGCAAGAGCAAACTTGCCACCAAGGCTGAACATTTCTCTCATTTATTGTTTTAGAATCTAATTCTTTAAACATGAACACCATCATCTATTCAAAAAGAGAAATTTGTTGAAAGCCGTTTCCTAGATCTGGTGGTGTAATGTATAATTACCACATGAATAGCATTGATGCATAGACATTTGAGGAGTTAATATTCATTGAGCACAAGTACATGCACTAAAGGCATGGTGATAATCAAATATAGTCAACATACAGCCGTTCCTGGGCCATCAGAATGTAGGATATTAGAAATGTTTCAGGAATTATAGTTCTGCCCCAAAATGGATCCTCATTCCTTCGTGTGAAACAAAGGAAACAATTCATGGAAAGTTCCTGTGGTTTGAAAGACACAAGTATTTTGAGGTTCAGTCAAGTTTTGGCCATGGTTTTTACTTGCTGGTGCAATTTTCCAGTGTTGAGCACGTGTCCACTGATTCTGACACCTTCTCTATTCCTATTCATGGTGAATTTGGTGCTTTGAAGACCAGCAATTCAATAAGCATATAAACCAGATAGAGAACTGCAGCCTCCCAATTGAGTCATACCATTTTAAATACAGATTAGTATGATACAGACCCGTGTCTGTTTCAATAGAGGGATGATAACGAGCCATTAGGCCTACTGTTGATTTTGTTCAAGCAACATTAAGCAGCTTACAGAGGTAAAAATACGCATGGCGTTCAATGCTTAAACTGTTCTTGCAGTTGGATTTGACGATAAATAAAACTGTGACAAGAATCTAGCTAATGAACAAACTAACGTTAACCGTGCCATTCCAGTAATAAGCAGAGCAACATACATTACAGATTTTGGCGTTAATGTATCTCCGTTATTATCTTGTCACACTATCGGAATGAAAAGGTAGTCTTTAAGGCAATTTTGAAGTAAAATGACTTTATATACTCAAAAGAACAAACAAAACTAAAGCTTACGTAAACACAGATTGCGAGCAGATGCACATCCGGTAACTTACTAAACGCTACAGAGCTAATACAGCTCGTCACACACCTCAATTTCGCCCCCACTACCCGATCAAAAAAGAATAGCTGCGTTGATAAGCAATTCGGTACCACAGTCAACATCATCAAACATAAGTTTTTCTGGAAAAAACTAATTTATTTTGGTCTTAACCTTTTTTGTAGCTTTCTGCTAACTAAAAGCTACCTATGGCTGCTGGCTGAGTCAGCTTGGCTAGTAATGTGATTGGGTTTGAGCATAAACTACTCTCGGTAGCTAACATTTAACTGTATTACGTTGGTTTTACGCGGAGCATCAACTCTGAATCAACTAATACAAAACTGTGTTATATATCTACAGATACAAACGTGTTTAGCA
>OMOW01028819.1:0-10025 GCA_900312555.1 Lamprogrammus exutus | reverse complement strand
GTGTCCTGATCAGTGTCCTGATGGGATCACACCAGGGTGAGAAAGGGAGATGTGTGTGTATGTGTATATATGTATATATTTATATATATATATGTATATATATATATATACCTGTATATATATTTCTTTCTGGGTAGCTGGGTTTCTTGGGCTTGGATGAGTGTCTCCGAAGTTGTCGCAAATCCAGACCCCTTGACACACTCCGAGGTGAGTGAAGGGGCAAGCAGAATCTGTTAAATGTTAAATTGACAACTGTACTGTGGAGATGGGAAAGGTGACCATTTGCACATTCTTGGAGGCTTGGTAATATCCATAAACTCACCACTTAGTTTCCTTTGGTGATGCTCTTCTGAGAGTGAGATTGAACAAACACCCCATCCCTTATTCGAGGTGTTATAAGTCAATATAACAAAACAAAAACAAAAATCAATTTGATCTCTGAAGGTCTGTGTGGCAAACAAACCTTCAATTTACTTTTCAATTACAAGGAAATGCCGGGAGTGAAATCAGCTGGGTTTCCTACATGTCTGTCTATCTTTCAATCTGTGTGTATATATGTACGTATGTGTTTATATTTGTATGTATGTGCGACTACATATGTATGTATGTCTAAACTAGTCTTTCGGAGCTCGCTTTGGAGCTGTACATACAACGTGACCAATGACGTATGAAGCAGCGTACTTGTTCATTCTGGCAATGAAGCCGCAAATTTCATCTTTATAATTCCTCCCTTGGACAGCTTTATTGGTTTTTATGAATTATTCCAACATTTCGATAATAATATATGGCACTTGATATATTGTCCTCATATTAAAAAAACTGTGGAGAACTTAAGTCATGAAAGTGTTGTAGACAGAATCAACCCTGTGATCTTCTGTTATGTAGGCCAAGAGCATCACTGTTGTGCTATCTGCACCATTACACTAACATAAAGCCCTTGAATGATTGTTAAACTAAGTGTGCAGTGTTACATATGAAGCTCCGGGTAATTAACCTTTTTGCAACAAGGTGCGTCAGAAACCCTTAATGCTTCAGAAAGCTTTACTTCGCCATCACTACAAAATGCTCACAATCTCAAATATCTCTCAGTAACACCAACAGCTCAAACAAATCGCAAACATATCATATTACCCCTCATATTACTATGCTGTTTTACCTCCTCCTCCTCCACCAAAACTGTCACGTGACTTTTGCCGTGATTCTCCACCCAGAGAAGTTTCGAAACTGCCTATCGAATCAGTCGCTGTGCCGTGTCGAAATTGTCATCTCTACCTAATACTGTGGTAAGCAACCTTGGAAGCGACACAGTTTTTAGTCTACCGCACATTAGGTAGTGTATTGGAACCTATATTTGACTTTATTTTGTGTTTTATAATTAAACATTTAAAAGAAAGTTACTTAGTCTAGTCGTGCACGACAAACGCTGTTTGCCTTATCCAAGAAGTGACACATCTTTGCTAAAGAGTATGCAAGATGAAGTGCCACAATAATGTCATTTTCTTGACAAAGAACTCTTGTGTCCTCTTCCATGTGGTTATAATTGGTTATTTGTTATATTAACATGAGTCAATCATCAGTTTTGTGGTTATAGTGGGTTAGTTGTGTTTCTATATTGACTGTGAGCCATTTTGTGCCTCGTGACTTTTCGCCAACCGCGATTTTGTGGCTTTACCACCACCACAACCCCCATGTCACATCCTTGTTGTTGAATCATGGGTGTGAAAAAATAACTTGCCCTCTACTGACCAGCAACCACAGGTGAAATTACAAGCAAGATCATATCAAACTGATGCCCTCCTAATATCTCCAGCTCTGCGCCTGCTTCTTTCTCTGTGTCTGCATTCCATCCTGCTCCTCCAGGTTTGTAATCGGGGTCTTCCTGGATGTCAAACTGCTGGGAGGTGTGGCACTCAACTGAGACAGAATAAATTCTCTTCAGGACAAAGGGATGTGTTATTATTCACAATTCAAAGTTGAACTGCAGCACTAACTGTCCCCTCAAAAGTCTCCCATGTGCTGAGTGTTTTTAAGTGTAAAAGCTGTTACTTCTTACTACCACTTGGGGTCGCTAAAGAGCAATGGTGATGTTGTAGCTCTGCTGAAGTCACAATTCCTGATGATACAGGGTAGCAAAATCTTTCAATTCACTAAATTTTGTAATAAAAACTAAAGTCAAACTATGTCAATGTCAATATTTAAATATAAATCTTTCAATTCATTTCATTGTGATATACGGAAACTGAGAATGGATGTGCAATATCCATTTTCTTTATTGTTTTCCTGAGAAAATGAGAGTTTTCTTGAGGTCTCAAGAAAATTATCTCTCTTCTGCTCCTCTGCCATCAATTTATACCATATCCCTGCACCATAAAACTAAAGTCAAATCAAATCAAGGTTAATATTTTTAGTTTGACAGAAACCTATGTTTGTACAATCATCACTTGCTGCTGTTTGAAGATTTCATGGCACAACGGTAGCGTGTCTGACTCCACATCAGAAGATAAGATAAGATAAGAAAACCTTAACGACATCAAACGAAAATTGATACACCTCTCTTTTCACCCTATAGTTGCAGGTATAGCCTCGGGAATTTTTTATCAAACCAATCTCCAAAGTCCTATATGATCATAGACCATTTCTAATTTTTTTACATTTGTAATCTTTCTGAGGAGATTCAATCACTTCAATCTTATCAAAGCCATTGAGATGAAAACTCTTTGAGTCTGCATGTCCAGTCTCTTTATACCCATTTCCCCTATAAGGAGGTTTGAAGTCACTTTGCTGCTACCTGGGAAAAGATCATTTTGATTTATTTATTTTGTATTTATGATTTTTGGTGGAGGTATTCAGATGGTTGTTTTTAGATCCCTCTCATTTCTTTACCTTCATTCTCATTTCCCTGCGACTGAATATCTCAATGGTTTATGCTTCTGAACCATCACCTGTAGTCATCTTAAAGTGCTTTGTTAAGTTGAATATATTTGAAGATATCCAATGTAAAGTTGTTGTCTCTGATACCACTTATGTTGAAACTTGCATGTATCATGATGATGATATATTATGCCATTTGATGTGTCCTGTACTGTAATAAAAAGCATGTAAAAGATTAGACAATAAAAATAATATGGTACTTAGTTTGTATAATTGTTCACTCTGTTTTATTATGAAGCTATGTGTTGTTTTCTGACATGATATGTTACTTTTAAAGTCATTTCAAGTGTCCCCAAGTATCATGTTCAATGTCACAGAGGCTGCCGTTTATCCTTGCAGTCATTGGGTGAGACACAGGGTGCACCCAGAAAAGGGTAACGAGTCTATCACAATGCTGAAATATAGAAACAAATTCATTCACACCTATGGGCAATTTAGACTTTTCAGTTCACCTAATCCACTTTGAGGTAGGAGGAAACCAGAGCTATCATAGTAAACACATAGACATGGGAGAGCATGCAAACTCTACACTGAATGGCCAGAGTTGGATTCAAACTGTGCACCCTCAGGCTGTGAGTTGACAGTGCCAATCACCAAGCCATTGTACCACACGGTTTGGAACATTGTGATTAAAGTCATCAATAGGTGGAGAAAATGTGGCACCATGGGGACATTGTCAAGATCAGAATGAATCTCCAAAGTTAATGACAAGACCAGAAGAAAGCTAATGAGGCCTACAGCAACATTTAAGTAGCTGCAGGATTTTTTTTTTTATAGCAGTAACTAGTCCCTCCATGTATGTGACCACACTCACCTGTATTCTTCACATGTCTGCACTATGGAGAAGAGTGGCAAGATGGTAGCCAGTGCTGGCCCTACATATCAAACCACATGGTAGTTTAGTAATTTAAAAACAGATTTTTTTAGTGATAAAAGAAACCCCCTCTAAATTATTTATTTGAAAGCATTCAACTTCTCAATCTTAATTTTTATATTCAGACATGAGTTTATCTATACTATTAACAATTTTGAATTTATTGCAAGATTGTGATTTTGCAAAAGTGATGTGAACACTTAAAAAAAAAATGCATGCCTCATTAGAAAACCCTTTATAATGTATATTTTGTGTTATATGTAGTACGTTAATTAGTTTGTGATAATTTTCACAATTTTGTCGTTTCATTTCAAATATTTTTTGAGTGTTTACTTTTGATGTGTTCAGTCATATGTGGTTTGTTTATAAAATTGATTTCCTGGGAAATATCTGATCTGATAAATTTGCATTAAAATACAATGTTACTAGACAAACAAGCCTGTCATAATTTTGGCCAGGTTAGGGGTGTAATTTCCAAAGTCTGCTTAGCGCACCTAAAATGCAAGGTTAGCCCTGATGGTAGCCATTTCACACAAAGACAACATCCAGAGCAATCACAAATCACACCATGTGGGAAAATGTCTTTAAAGTATGATGAGACAAAGGTTGGATGCAAAGACAACATAATGATCAAGTCCAACAGAAGGAAATCTGCTACAGTTGAAATGAAAAGTCTTTATTTCAATTGCCCAATTTCACGTACAATGTCTCAAAGGGCCTTACAAGCCCGCATATCAACGGTTCCTCAACCAGACCACAGCTCTCTTGGGAAGACAATGTAGAACTCACAAATAACCTTAATGTATAAGGTGGGAAAAGGAAGAAACAAAAGAGAGATTTCCTCTCCTTGAATGGCCAGGTGTGTAAGCAGGAACGGAAACAAATTACAGAGACAACAGAGATGTAATAATACAGGAAGATAAATAAATACAACACTGAGTCTTGATCCATTAAGAGGATCTGTAGTCCACTGAGATGTGGTCAATATGAAAATCATAAAGGCAGTGACACAGAGAGAGCGAGAGAGAGAAACAGAATATAATAAGACCATAGATTTAAATGTGTGTGATACCTGTTCATTAGTGTGGAGAAACCTTATTGTTCCTCCCAGAAGTGGGACCAAATAATAGTTTTGCTAGTCACAGGTAAGTCTGACGTCTTGGCCTTCAAGTGGCACGACAGGAACGACAACTCCAAGTCAAGTCACAAATCCTAAACTGAATTTTGAATTCTAAACAAGTCATAATGTGCTCTATATCAAATTTAATGCTAGGGTAATAGTTTGTGGATGCTTTTTTAAAAATAATTTGTACTTTTCCAGATAAGCTATAAAATTGCTTGAACGCAACACAAACACACAAAAATGACTGTAAAACTTAATATTTGCATAACTGTATTGTTTTTAATCTTTGGTGTGGGGACTTAACAAGTCAAAAGGCTCACATTCAATAGACATCACAAGGCAGCTCGGGGCTGAGATACGTTTCCCTCGTATTAAAGTTTAGAGATGTACGAGGAGCTCCTGAACGCAACGCGGTGGAAGGTGGGTTTTCCTCCTCTTTTTGGGCTTTAGGGGGGTGGGGGGGACAAAGCGTTTCCTTTTTCCATTTGCATCTCATCGCAGAGCAAAAAGCCAAAGCTGGACAAATTAGTGTGGATTAAAGTGTGGTGAAGAGGAAGGGGAAGAGGAAGAGGATGCTCCTGACACCACGATTCTTCCAACGCAGCTCGCTGGACTCTGGAAGCGAACTCTGTGCGAATAATATAAAGCAGCCGAAGTTTGACGCAATTCCCGGATATCAGGAACAATCTATAGTGTCATCATGAAGACATCCCGTTAGGGAAAATAACGGAGATTCCTCGCAAACTTGAAAAGAAACCCGAGAATGTGGAAGTTTGGAAAAACGTGTGCAGGAAAAGTTCGGTTCGGTTTGTCGTTTTTCCTCACACACGGCTGGTAAATCAAACAACTTTTAAGTTTTTGATGAAGAATATACGACCAACTTTCCTGTTTGTTCACCTCCTTGATTTGTTCTGCACCATTCGCATTGGAATAACGGGATCTGAAGCTGTTTAAACACTTCATGTCCTCTGATATGGACGCCCGCGGAGGGAATCACTGTGATAAATCAATGTTTTAGACGTTGTCATAAAAATGTTACTTGGGTGAAGTCTTTGGAAACTGCATAAAGGAGCCCAATGAGCGGCACACAGACAACACTCACTGACAGGTAGGCTGCTCTGTTACAGCAATAACTTCATGTTTCACACTGGCTTTACTTTTACTCTTAAGTTACACTTTGTCCTCTATAACGTTCTGTTGTGTGGAAAGCAGGGGCGGCTTTACTATAAGGCAACTTTGGCAATTGCCCGGGGCCCCCAGCTAATAGGGCCCCCATTAAACTATTTACACCTGCTCCACAAAAGCAAAGTTTTAAATCGTGTACAGTTTTTATGTTAGTGACAAAATGAAAATGGTTGAAAAAAGTTTGTGGATTTTACTGCCTCCACCTCTTTTCCATCAAATTTGGTTTTAGCGACAAAATGATGACGTCATATCCTGAAAAAGATATCATGGTTGCTTATGTTTTTATTTGATGCGCCTAAAAAAGCAGCGCTTCAAATGTTGTCATTCATAATTGTGTATATCGCAAATTCTGTATCATTACCTTCACCAAAGTTCCCATATTCTACAGATTTGGGTCGCAAGCCAAATGCAGAGGATATTTAGGCAAGTGATTCAAGTTGGGTTTGTACGTGAACATATAGGTGTATTAGCATTTAGGGTTATTGAAACATTTAACAGAAATTTACCAGAGCTGTTGATGTTGTTGGAAAACAAGGCAACTATGGACCTCTGGACCAATAATAGATCCTTTTCGGTTCTTGGGGTTGGGGAAAATTTAACTCCTGAAATGTGATGGCATTCCTTCTGCGTTTTTAGTAAAATTGCCACCATACTATTGTACGCGAAGTCATTTTACCGTAAATACAACATTTCTCGTCGAAATAGTGTTTCCAACTGCTGAAGTGAAATGGAAAAACATTTTGTTGACCTTTGAAAAGTATTACCTATAATTTCTGTCTCCATCATTTGTATTGACAAACATTTCAATGTGTTAAAACATTTTTCACAAAAAATCGCATGGATGGAAACCTAGTCAATGTCACGTGACACTACGTGCTAGTTGCTATAACAATAATTGCTTGTTACCTTATTTTATTCATTGTGAAACTGGTTCTGCAGTTGTATGTATACAATCATGTCGACTACTTGTGAGGTTGTGCGATTCCTTAACCATAATATCAATCATATTATTGATTGAATCATTCTTTCCAAGGGGAATGAAACTGTGGAAAAGTTTGTTTTACAGTTGACACTTGTCACAAATTTGCCTCTTCTAATCACTGTTGTGGTGTCTTCATCTTATTTCTGCCGATCTGGAACAATTAAATATTTACACATTTTCACCCCTTTTTCACGAGTATACTAAATAAGAATTTGTATGGGCTTGATTAGAGGAAATCGGTCCAAACTAGCATCTAACATAAAACAAACTTTACTGCAGTATCACTTAACTTGCATTAATTCAGTTTTGTCTCACGTAGCCCTTCTTCCTTGTGTGACATTTGAGAGAGTCAGTTCTGAACTATTACAGTGATAGCCACAGCTAGCATTATACTACCAGAGATAAGCTTGCACTAGCCAACTAGAATGAGATATTACATGACCTGTTACATCGCATAGATAGCTACAAAGATAAAGCAATGTTTACATATAATGGGTATAAAATAACCCCTTTCGTTCTAATTAATACATTTGAGACAGTGTAAAAATGTCTCAAGTTTGATCCAAAACATTTTCCTGGACCATTGGGTCTAGGGCCCCAATTCAGAGCTTGAATCCTTAGGTCAAGTTGCTTGGCTATAGCCGTGGGGAAATTGGACAACTTTCTGGCAACAATTATGGCAATGACCGTTATGTATTAATAAATATTCAAAAACTAAAATTAAGCATCCTTGATTTCCCCACATTTTCACATTTTTTCAACTGATCGTAATGTGAAACACCATGAGAAAAGGTATGTAGGTGTCACTAAGTCCACCCCCGGTGTAAAGACATCCAAACAACAGAGCAAAATCCACTAAAATTATCTCAAAGTCTGACAAACATACATAACTAATGGAAAACCACATTACATTCTTGTTGTAAATGTGACATACAAGTGATCTGTCAAATTCCATTTATTTCAATAAATGGATACGTTTCAACAAAGTTTAAGAGATCTATGTAGTGTTTTGCTAGCAGCCAAGGTCCCCCTGGAATTACAAGGGAAAACATTTTTGCTTTCAAGTGGAATTTCTATTAAATGTATTGCATTTAGTTGTGCATCAATCACTACAAACATGCCGAAATGAAAACAGCCTCTTAATAATTTATGTGAGGTTTTAAAATGTTTTCAACTTGCTGCATATCTGCAAAATAAAGATTTATGAACAGAGTTCTTATTTATCAGCAGTTCTTCATTCAAATTGCCTGCGCTGTGGCTGTGCTCATTAACATTGTCAGGATTTACAAAGAATTGCGGCCAAGAAAAAATGTTACATCCCTGCCTTCGATTTGCGGTGTGTTTAGTCAATATACCTCTAATATACGTAGAATGGACCAGGGCTCTATTGTCCCTATTTTCTCAGGAATGCGGTTGGCCTTTACTGGTTTTCCCTTTACAAGCCAGCAGGGGATACCTCCCTGGAATGATTAGTGAATTGTTTAATTACCTGTGTGACCTAAAATGGACCACACCTTAATTTAGAATTTCTTAAATACCTTCATCTCCAGGGCAGGATGGTTGAAAGCACACAACGCTCATCAGGTGTCTTCTCTTCCCAGAACCTGATACATTTTTTTCTCACTTGTCTGTAGGTGCTAGACAGAGATTAGAATGGTATCTGAAAATTGTGACCCAGTACATAGTGAATGTAATGACGTTAAGTGCTTGAAACCATTGAAATTCCTCTGCAGGATCTGTGGTGGGGTCACTGGACCCTAACGTGGGATCCAGTCAGAGAGGGACCACCTCCATTACATGACATTAATTATTAGTGACCTGTGAATGTTGGTTATGTAGGCTACACACATAGGCTGTGTCCGTGTGCTCTGGCAACTGTAACTAATAGGGATATAATGAAGGGACGACATCTACAACAGACTTGGAGATTAACTGTGATTTAAGGGATTAATGTACTTTCAAGGTCAAAAGCTTTGAACCCCTTAAAAGTTTAGAAATGACAAAGTATCACAGAAAACAGATGCAGACATTAGGAGAGATATTGTTCTTGAACCTGTTTTTGTCTCATCCTTGGCAGCAAAAGTAAGCTTGTGAACTTTTAGGCAGAACATTTTCAGGTTAAATGTTGTAGACACGTCAATGATTGACTTTCAGCTTTTCCAGTCCATGTATGTCATTTGTGTATTGCACTCAGTAATGAGGAGTTTCCTCAAAGGAAATACCAAAATATAGGCACACATGACTTCCTCGGAAAGTCAAACAAAGACGTTTGATTTCTTGACCTTCGGGCTGCATAAAGTAAAAAGCACTGAGCCAGTCTATTGCTTTAGAGCAGTTTCACCACCAAGACTGTACAAATTTATATAGCTTGACATGTACTTAGAGGATAGAATACACTTATAATGTTCCTACAGTATTTAATAGTTCAGTTTTAATTTGGGAATTTCAGCCATATTCTCCTTCAAGCTGAGCAGCAGAGAGACAGAGTTTAGTGATAAGTCATCTGCAGACAAATCCTGCAGCTTCTACAATGGAACAGCCTACAGTCTATGGAATGGAATGGAAATTATAGTCATATTTTACACAATTCTGGCCAAAAATTGGCAGCTAAGATAAGCAACACCTTATGGCATGATAAACAGAAAATTATCTATAGAACTGTAAAAAAAACTCACTCATTTGGTCTTATTTTCTTATTTATCCTTGAGTATATGCTCAGTTAAATGTAGAGGCATGAGGGTAAACAATGTGAAATACTTATCAAACACATACACTGTCAAGTCATACTGCTACAGTGGCAAATATATGTATATATATATATATATATGTATATATTTTTTTCAAAACAATGGAGAATTTTCAGTCTGGTGAATTTGTAGATCGGAAGAGCGTCGTGTAGGGAAAGAGTGTAGATCTCGGTGGTCGCCGTA
>OMOW01028818.1:0-10457 GCA_900312555.1 Lamprogrammus exutus | reverse complement strand
ACTGCGGATGTTCAGTCACTTGAGAGATTTAGTGATTGGATTGAGTCCAGAACTTCAAAGACTCCGTTGGGCACAGATATTTAAATGATGGTCCAAGCATGAAAGACCGGGATCTGAACCACTGATATGGTTTTGAGAGACATAAACAAAAGGCAGAGTCACAGCTTTTTCATTCTTTTTTACTTTGACACAGTGTGCACTTGCAGAAATTAATAAACATGCATGTAATGCATGTACATCATTTAGTTTGCACAAAGCTAAAGGTGCAGATCCGGACTGGTCAAGTCATTAACCTTCATTGATCATTTGACGTCCTGCTAAATGTAAAGTCTTGACAAAGCCAGTCAGATCACAAACATTAAGGTTGGTCAGAAACTATATCTAAAGGATACACATTTCAATCTGCTCAGATTTGGAGCAAATACAGACATTTGAGGTTATTTTGTGTTGTGAAAACAACAATAGGGCAGGCATGAATTACTTAACTAATGTTTTCAGTTTCATAAACTCTGAGTCTTATACCTTGTCTACACAGTCTACAGTGTGGAAGCAACACATTTTACATCAAAAAAGCAACAGTTTCCAGACCTCCATCTGTGTCTACACTGTATCTGAAGTCAAAACCACATTTGCAGTTACATACATTAAGTATGCAGCATTATCTGTCCAGTACAGAAAGCAGTACTGAGTGTGTGTTTGGTCAAATGGATGTAAGACATCCTTCCATCCATCAGGGGCTGGACACACACACACATGCGCACACACGCACGCACGCACACACACACACACACACACACACACACACACAAACTTATTCACTCCAGTGGGCAATTTAGAGTTCCAAATTCATTGAACATGCATGTCTTTAGACTGTGAGAGAACTCCCCAAATGTCTGGTGTAAACAGGCTTTAGTGACAACATTTGATACAGATTTGAGTTTTGACATGGTGAACATTTCTTCTGTTATGCTTACATTTTTTCCAGCCTAGTTTTGGTTGTCATTTTAATCTTCTCATTCTAGATTGGAACACTTACCTTGGCAAGTACCGACCAATAATTGGATAAGAATTCCTTATTGTTTAAAACATAAGAGTCACAGTGTCTGTCGTGTCCTTTTTACATTTACGCCACAAGCTCAGCAGCCTTTAAATGTAGTTAAATTCATAACGTTTAGTTAAAGTCATAACAAAGTAACGACCCCATTTCATATTCTATAGGTTACTATATTTAAAATTGATAAGAACAACTTGAATTCCTCTTCTACTTTGATATTTTTAAAGAGACAATACATACAATGCTTTATGGAATGTTTGGGAATATGCATCCATTCTTTACCATACCTTGTCCTGGTCATGTCGGTCTAAACTGTATTTGTTTGTTTTTGTCTGACAGGAGGCCAGTTTGTCCATGTGGATGTTTTTTAGTGACAACACAGCTGCCACTCTCAGCTGCTTTGACCCCAAAGACTACAACCTCAATGCCTCCACGTTAGATGATAAGGTTGTTTCAGTTTCCCAAGAGCCTCAGCAGCGCTGGCCTGTGGTGGTGGCAGAGGGTGAGGGGTCTGGTGAGATGGTGCGTGTGGAGATGACCATCTGTGAGGCCTGCCAGAAGACCAAACGCAAAAGTGTTATTGCATCTGCCTCCACTTATGTCAAGGTCCGCTTTGGCCCAGAGGAAGACTCTGAGGAAGAGGTAACAACTGAGGGTGAGATCGAGCTGGCTCCCGTCACCAGGCGGCCAATCATCGATCCAAACATCAGTGGAAGAATTTATGAGACATCCAATGAGCAGCCTGCCAGTGTTCCGATAGATTACACCAACTTCCCCACTATCAGCAACCAGGAGAGACCAACTGAGAGCGATGAAGAGGAGGAGGATGACTTTGTCCATTCACCCCGCAACATGACCGACCTGGAGATTGGCATGTATGCTCTACTGGGAGTCTTCTGTTTGGCCATTCTAGTCTTTCTCATCAACTGCATTGTCTTCGTCCTTAAATACCGACATAAGCGGATCCCACCCGAGGGCCAGGCCAACATGGACCATTCACACCACTGGGTGTTCCTGGGAAACGGCCAGCCGCTGAGGGCGCAGAATGATCTTTCCCCACAGCAGGTGGAAAGTCCCAGTAACCCTATTGAAGGGGTCCAGACTTGTTGCCATGGGGACCACCACAGCAGTGGCAGCTCCCAAACTAGTGTCCAGAGCCAGGTGCACGGGCGTGGCGATGGCAGCTCTGGGGGCTCCACAAAGGAGAATGGCGAAGAGGCCAGTTCACCCACCTCCAAACGCAAGAGGGTCAAGTTTACCACCTTTACCACCCTGCCCACAGAGGAGCTGCCCTACAACTCCATCCCCATAGCAGATGAAGAGGACATTCAGTGGGTATGCCAGGATATGGGATTCCAAGACCCAGAGGAACTGCATGATTACATGCGCAGAATAAAAGAAATAGCCTGAGATAAGAGGTGCAGTGTGAAGTACCACTCTCAGCTTTCTAAAGAACATTCCTTTCTATTTTTATCTTTTTCAGCTGAGTGAAAGAAATTTCACAGGCAAAAAGGCAAACTATTTGTTTTGGTTTGGGTTTGTTTCATTTAGTTTGCACAGTGCTGTAATCCCATACACACTCACACTTCTCTGAATGGCGTGTGCGAATGCAAGGAAGCCAAAGACTCGATCAGAGGACTTCAGTCAGTAGAGAAATGTCCGTACGTAAATCCTTGCTGTGGGAATCGTGTTTGAACGGGACGCATTGAGCTATGACCACATTTGAGAGCCGCTGCTGCTCTTGTATTTTCAGGATATGATTCAGTCGCAGGCCTGATGTGGACCGAATACAGAGTGAGGCTGACGTTGGCTGTGTTCTTGCAGGTTTGGTCAGTGCTGTACCTACTCCAAACAAAGAGGCCTTTGATGAACAAATAACTGTCAAGGATTCTCATCAAAGCTACGTTACAAAACCATTTGTTTTTTGCCAAAGTAGGAGAAAAATTCTTTTAATGGTGAAACTTTATTTGTTGTTGATGTTGTTGCAGCACAGTCATGCTTTGTATTCGAGTTCATTCCTCACATTTTTCTACATTTCATCGGTAGTCAGACTCAGTGCCCTACTAGTCCTCCTGATCCTGAACAAATCCAATGCCTTACAAAACACTCACAGTTCACTTATTAATGTCAACACGGACACCCTATTCTCTCACGATGGCTAGAGTCAGTGCAGTAAGAGCAACATGTAAAAATCTACCACTGATCTCCAGCATGAGGTATGAACAGGAAATAGCTAGTGTATGATGAAGATCTCTCACATTCTTTGCATGTCATGGGATCTTGAGGCACAATCAGCAACTTTTTCCAAATTTGTAAATGTTTGTATTGTAATTATGTAATCATTCATACACATGACTAAAGTAAATGTATTATCATGCATCACACGCATGCCGTGCCAGGCTTATATACATGCATACATTCCTCTCTAGTATATGTATATACAGTATGGAGGTGAAGTCACTTCCAGCTCAAAGCAAACGTTCAAAAATGACTTGTCTGAGCTAGACGAGCAGGCAGCCGGCTTGAGTCAAACATTTTATAATCTTTTGGTGAGTTGATGGCTCCGCAGAACTGTAGCTTTTTAACACAATTAAGTCACATTTGACTGTTGAACATAATGATTTGCTATGCAGCAGATTTACAACTCCTCTTTTCAAGATTTACTTCCCTCCTTCAAGACTTTAAGGCTCTGGGAAAATAGTAAAAATGTCTAATGTAGATGGAAACACTGAACACAAGCTCTAAACTCTGCAGGAAATGTCATCCACCCAAAGATAAGATCAGTGAATAAATGATTGGTTTTAGTTCAATTATTTAAATCATTGCCATCCCATGTTGTCATAATTTTCAGTGTTTTGACTTTTCTTTGGCTTACATGATGAGGTTACAAATGTGCTTTGGACCTACATAGACATCGACAGGGCCTGAGACTCATAGTGTTTATACTTCAGTTTAACTACGCATGTATGTACACATATCCTATGTTCATGTGAAGCCTTGGTTGTGCATATCCTCAACATATAATGCTACATGTCCACAAGATGCAATAGAGACAGAGCACGTCGCGTCATATTCTGAAAACCACACCCACGGAGGGGAAAACAGCCAGTGCAAATCAATGCGATCAAGAGGAGAATCAAGTATACTTAATTCCTGTAGAAAGCGATGATAAAGGGCTATTTTGTTACCCTGGAGAAATGATCCCACTGAATGGCCTGAAGTAACTGCTGTGACTACTACAGAAGTGAATACTGTCAAAACGCTTTAGCGTTTCTTACAGCAGCACAGTTATCCTTAACTGAACAATTATTTGACTTAACTGTGACAAAATTCCTGCTGCACATATAAGCATATGGAGCGTCAGGATGCCACAGTTTTCCCTTTCTTCCCACAGGTGCCTGATGACTTATTGCTCGGATCCACTTTTCTCCTCTTGTGGGCTCAGTTTTGCCTTGTTCGTAGTGCATCCCACCACACAACAACTTAGTTGCATATCCATGATGTTAGTTCGCTGTTCAAAATGACAAGGAGGTACCATCACGCAATACAAGTCAATGGAAGGGGGCCTATTTACGCACCGTCCCAAAAAAAGACCCCAAAAAATCAGTCAATTTTTGTTAAATCAGCAGTGGCAGACACCACAACTGACTACTGACAAACAGAATTAAAAGCTTATAAAACATCACAGGTTCTTTAATGGTCTTACATACCATCTCCTCTATCTCCTTCTTACCATAGGTAAAATATTAATATTCATAATTTGTCACCATCTGTGGAGCAAGATTGACGTTTTGAGCCGTTCCATTGCAAACCACGGCTCTACATGTTTCAGCCTACATTGGTGGATATAGTATGAAGTCTATCAGACTGACATAAAGTCTGCAAGTGTGTGAGCGACACCGCTCATGTAGCAAGTGTGTGTGGAAGTGCATGCGTAGTTAGTGTCAAGTGTAAACCTGACCTTACAGAAATCAGTTGTGTTGCTGCTGAGAACTCATACATGCACATACAGTGTGGATACCGTGTATGTAGGTGTGACACGAGTATCTCAGGATGTTGAGTGGGTTTGATGAAATCATCATCCTGCCTGCACAGATCAGTGATGGCAAGCGACTCTGCCACTGGGTGTTTTTTTGCAAGAGAAGTTTTTTAGAAGAGTTGATGTTGAGATTTTGATGGTTCACTAATATGAAAAAGTGGAATAATCCTACAGAATAACATCTTCAACCAAAACATAGAGGATGCCCAAACACACAGTAACTGGGAGCATGATCACAGCAGGTTTAATGATGTGTAGTGTATAGTTTTAGTGGTGGAGGAGATGATTGGAGGTGTTATTTTAGCTCTGATCTCACAAGGCAATGAAGCAGCCATGAGCTACAAATGAGTCACTCTCCTTTAATTCTGTCTGACAGCTAAGGACTTGGCTTTTTCTTATATGTCATCTGTTTATTTGTGTGACTCTATGAGAGAAATTGTATCAGCTCTATTTGTCACTCCAAGCCATCATTTTGTACATGTCCTACCTGTGGCCTCACTAAAGACCCAATCCAGGACTCTCTTTGTGGCAGAGCTCTTGTACAAATATCAGCTGTATAGGTGTTAATTTGTCTGATTAAAGACGTATTTTTAATTCAGTCAGAGTTCTGTTCTCTTTAGCTCATGAGGTTATCCCCCATCAGTAGGTGATATAGACTCCCAGGTGATTCATAAATCCTGGATTGGGACTTTAATGATTTAATTTACTGCATGCATCAGTATGTTCCATGTGTTTTAAATGAATACTGACCTAATCCCAATGTTTAATAATATTCAGTCTGTGATAACATTTACATGTAAGATGGAAAGTTTTATTTTGACAGTCCAAGCTCGTCGTTCAGCCACAGCGCCACCATCGCAAAGAAAGATGTCACAGCAAGTGTGTGACTTGTGTTTCGGATGATGGAGTCTCAGGATGAATGTAGGATTCTCAAATTGGATATTTTGTGTTTTGTGTTAATGTGTTTGGCCCTATCTGGTAACACTACTTAATAACAGATTGTGTCTAATAGCAGCTTCTCACTGTGTTTTCCTCTGATCCACTTCCCTGTTGATTTATGCATTATAAGTATAACCTCCTCCTTCTGTGGATTTATCAGTCATTTGTTTTTTCTTCAAGCTGCTACTAGAAACTTCTTCTTACAAAATGTATTTGAACATTTGATATGCACCCTCCTGTCCCCTCATGGAGGACTGTGCACAGCATACACAGCTCAGCTGGCTGTGCCATGTAACCACTACACTGACTATAATATATTAATGTACAGAGCACTGTTAAATTTCCTGTATTCTCTTGGAAACAAACCCTTGTATTTCCATGGTATATGTAAAGTACTAAAGAAAATGCAATACACAACGTGTCTGTTATCATGTCATTTTTACTCTACAGGCAGTTGATGATAAAGGAATAGCAGTAGTTTATGAGGCCTGTTATTCATCTTATCCAATGTCCAATTTAATCCAATTATACCAACTACTTATCCTAGTCTTTATAAATTACCATAGCAACTATAGGGTAATTTCCTCATCCATAAACAGACGCACTCTAATAAAGGCTGCAATGCAACAACATGAGGCCAGTCATGATATCTCCATGGAGACCTGCCAGTTCATGAATTGATTAACCAGTAAACTCAGAGATCCTACTGAGTATCCCAAGCAAGAGATTTGGTTCTGAAGAAGGAAACTGAATGGAGGTGAATGAGATCATTTCATCCACTTCAAAGATTTGTTCAAAATGAACAAATTGCTCATGAACTATACAAGTCTAGTGCAATTTGTAGTATCCGTACGGGATGTGATGCAGCTTGTACTCTGCATTGGTTTCAAACAATAAAATGCTTCTAAAGGGGATGTTTTATGCTTTCAAAACTTGAGGTCGACGCTTACAGATATGCACACAGTAAAACAGACCCAAAGGTCTTAAACTGGTCTGAAAGCTTCCTTTTTGATTGGTCCTTTACTGTTCTAACATGACATCAGCATGTAACATGAATTTACATACCTACACACATGGTCAGACACACCCACCAAGTACAAGGATAGTGGGCGAGTGTATGGCCAGCATCTCCCACAGTCTGAATTGCCAGTTCAGGCACACCCTGCCACAGCTGGTCAATCAGAACAGATCACCCCTTTCAGGAGGGAGGCCTTAAAGATACAGCAGCTAAAAATGGCCTGTTTTCACCCAGTCTGCACAGCAGTGCTGCAGCAAAGAAAAGTTGAAGAGGATTGGTGTGTATTTTGCGTATTTAAGCATGATAGAGAAAATGAAAATGAGATCCTGGAAAGCAGTATGATATATCTCCTTTAATGACATGTGTTTTGATGGCTTCATTCGTTCAGTCCCGACCCAGAGCACATGACCATGACCAGGTAAGAGTTGAGATTCTTGCATTGAGGCTCTGCTCTGGACAACAAGATCCAGAGAATCCTTCACTTGGGGCAGCAACTCACTCTTTGCCTGGAGGAGTCCACTGTGCCTTGGCCTCCAATCAGAGGTACCTAATCCCAGCTTTACCTGCAAACTTATCTAGTGCATGCTGGGGCCACAGCCTGAATGAGCTTAGAGAGCTACATCATCAGCAAAAAGCTTAGATGCAATCCTGAGCTCACCAATTTTGACACTCCAATCCTCAGGTCTACCTTAATGTGGTTGATGAAAATCACAAGGGACACAAATCTAAGAATTCATGTATATCGTATGATGGACTATACTAAGGTACAATTTAACCATATCCAGATCTGATGGATTAAAACATCTACTCAGACAGAGGTCACTTCATGGTGTCTCTGTACACTCAAAAATTAGGAAACACACAACTGCCACGTATGTGTGGCTAAGATGATGCTGATTCCACAGTATTAAACAAGATTAACATACAGTATATCATTTATGGATAGATATTCAGAAGATGAATTTGTATCATAAATCCTTGTACACATCTGATTTCAAGTTTGGGCCCTGGTGGAGGGATGTGCATCTCTTGTAATCATATATCACCAGGTTTAACATATTGAACATATGTTTAACAATTCGTGTCTTTCTGATGCTGCCCATGATGTTTCAGCAGCAGATTTCATTTGGCACTGTAGTAATTGTGGTAATTGTACATGATTCTAAGAGCATCAGTCAGAGCACAAACCAGCATCCACATCAAACTGAATAGGAGGATCGGCCCTGTATTTCAAATCAAACGACATACATAGTACATACAGATTGGTGTATGGACATGGTTGTTACTGTGACCCATTGCTCTGCTGATCTTGAGTTCTGCATCATTAAATGTAGACCTTTTTATCTGCCCTGTTCACATGTACCATAATTGCTGCAGTTTATGTTCCCCCACAGATGCTAATGCTAAGTTAGCTATGAAAGTGCTTGGCACAACTGTAAACAGCACACATTCTATGCTCGCTTCGACAGAGGAAACACGGTACCTTACACCAAAACTAAACCCCCATCTGATGACCTGCTGCTCACACTCTCCACCAGCGATTTGCGCTCCACCCATAGCAAGGTGAATGCACACAAGCCTGCTGGCCCTGATGACATCCCAGGCTGGGTGCTAATAGCCTGAGCAGAGCAACTATGGGGTCTTGACGGACATTTTTAACCTAACCCACGCAACTGTCCCCACCTCACTTTTTGGGAAGAGCTAGGTGAATTTATGTTAGATATGATCATTACCTCTATCGAAAAGGGCTCCTTTGATAGGGATGCTAATTCAGCTATTTTGGCTGTACTTACCAAACCAAACAAAGACCCTTGTCAATTTGAAATGCAGAAATAAAGATCTATGCAAAGGTTCTGGGCTCACGAATCGAAACACATATGACCAAACTGATACACCACGACCAAACTGGTTTCATAAAAACTCACCTTGCAGCAGGCAATATTCGTAGATTACTCCATGTGTTAGGTTTCTCTAAAGATATTCCATCACCACATGCTGTTCTATCATTGGATGCCGAAAAGGCTTTTGATAGATTGGAATGGGAATATATTTTGGTGATACTTAACAGGTTTGGTTTTAACTCTGAGTTTATTAAAATGGTCAAAGTCTTATACTCAAACCCTTCAGCCATGGTTATCACAGGTAATACTTTCTCTTCTCCATTTCCGGTGACGAGGGGGTCTCGTTAGGGCTGCCTCCTCTCCCCTCTCTTATTCACCCTTTTGTTAGAACCCTTGCTCAGAAAATTAGGCAGCACCCCTTAATCTCCCCCAACTCCTTTTGCAATACGTCACATCACATCTCTTTGTTAACTGATGACATTTTATTGTATGTCAATAGTGCTTCATCCTCCCTCCCACAAATTCTGGATACTTTTAATGAATTTAGTGTAGTCTCAGTCTTTAAAATTAATTGGACCAAGTTTGCATTGATGCCCTTGAACTTGTCTTTTGATCCTTCCACTCTGTCAAAATCAAACCAGTCTGCCAGGCTTGGTAACCTCACCTCTTCCACACTCACACTGAATACTGGCACACCACAGGGCTGCGTGCTTAGCCCTCTCCTCTACTCCCTGTTCACGTATGACTGTGTACCTGTCCATGGCTCCAACATCCGTAATCAAGTTCTAAGAAGACACCACAGTGGTGGGTCTGATCACTGACAGTAATGAGTCGGCCTACAGGGAAACCAACACCAACGAGACCAAGGTGCTCATAGTGGACCTCCAGCGGACTGAGAGGAGACACGCACACACCCCTATCTACATCAATGTGACAGAGGTAGAGCGCATCTGAGGACCTTACCTGGGCCTTCAACACCTCCAGCCTGGTAAAGAGGGCAAATCAGTGTCTCTATTTCCTCAGGAGACTGACTGCTCTTTTGCACATGCCACTCGTGTACTTTGCACCCTATATGCTTGCACTCTATATTGCACCACACGTCTACCTCATTCATCCTGGTACCCCTGATGCCAGGACTATTGGAGGGCACTCATTGCTCTGCCTTACACGTTGGACTGCTCCCTTGCACTCATACCGTGTCTCTCCATTCAATACCTCTTTATACAATATGCAAATACAATATTTATTAATAATAATAATAATAATAATAAATTCAATTTGAAGCGCCTTTCTCGAACTCAAGGACACTGTACAGTATTTAATACAAAAGAGAAAAAAACACAAACAAACAAACAAGTGAAATAAAAGAGACAGAAAACAGTTAAGGTATTAGGGATAATGCTACCCTGAACCCAGGCCGTGGTGAGGAAAAGCCAGACTGAAGAGATGCGTTTTTAGTCTATTCTTGAAGATGTTCATGGAGCCAGATTCCCGGATGGAGAGTGGGAGGGAGTTCCAGAGCTTGGGAGCAGCAGCAGAGAAAGCTCGATCACCAAGGGTAGATCT
>OMOW01028813.1:0-12969 GCA_900312555.1 Lamprogrammus exutus | reverse complement strand
TTTGCCACGGGAGTTCTCTTCCGCCATATTGATCGGTGTTTACATTCCACCGTCAGCTGATGGTGCAGCTGCGTGTGATGTAATCCACACCACTGTTACCAACCTGCACGCCCAACATCCTGATGCTTTTCAAGCCATCACTGGGGATTTTAATCATGCTTCCCGTGACTTCACTCTCCCAACTTTCCACCAGTTTGTTGACAGCTATACATGGGACTATAGAACACTGGATCTCCTGTATGCAAATGCTAAGGACACATACAGTGCCACTGCCTTTCCCCCACTTGGCAGATCTGGTCACAACCTGGTCCTGTTAACACCTCAGTATGTTCCTGCTGTGCAACGGCAGCCTGTCTCCAAAAAGACTGTGAGTTTGTGCGGTTGGGTGGCTCCCTGTCTGATATGGTGGTCAGTAACACAGCAGCACCTCAGCGGACGGTTCTGTCTCCGTTCCAGTTCACCCGGTACACCTTGGACTTTCAGTACAACTCAGAGTCTTGCCACCTGCAGAAGTTCTACGATGACTCTGCAGTGGTGGGGTGTATTAGGGATGGGCAGGAGTCAGAGTACAGGGGAATAGTGGATACATTTGTTGAATGGTGCGGGATGAATCACCTGATGCTGAATGTCAGCAAGTCCAGAGAGATGGTGGTGGATTTTAGGAGGAAAGGTGCTGTGATTAAGCCCATACACATCCTGGGTGAAGAGGTGGGGGTTGTGGAGGATTTCAAGCACATTTCAAGCAGTTGAGCGCTTTCCTACCTTTCAGCATCTCAATGTACACAGCTCACCTCTGTGTGACAGGTGACTGGACTGTGAACTGTACATTTGTCACTATTGCACTAGAGTTTATTCAACTTGCACACTGTTATTTGCACATCCTCAGTTTAATGTTTACATAAGCTTATAGTTTATGAAGTTAATAGAACATTTTATAGGTTTTAGCTTTGTTTATCGCTTTGTTAATAGCATTGTTATAGCCATTTAATTTATTGGTCTTGTTCATACTTTTTATTCCGTTGTTTTTACCGTGTAGGCTCTCCTGTATTATACTTAATATGCCATATTGATGATTGCAGTATATACTTTATACTGAATATTTTGCTTTGCAGATATTAATTATTTTCAACTCTGCTCAACTATGTTTATTGTGGTTTTAGCTTAGCGCTACATTTATTCTAAGCTTCTCTGATGACCATGCTGCTGTAACATAACAATTTCTCACGTGGGATCAATAAAGTATATCTATCCATATATTGTAATATATTATATCTCTCTTGTGTGTCGCCGTAGGTCCCATCACACCACAGGGCACCGGCTTTCTCGCTGTGCAGTCAGTAGCAGGAAATAAAGTAAGTTTTATGCTCTCCGTCTATCGTCACCTTAAGATGAGCTTCTTCAGTTCCAGTGTGTGTGATCACGGAATAGAAAATCCTAAGCGATAGTTTCTCAAATGTCAGATTATTGTCGTTCGATTTTCACGTGTTTCAGGATAACACTGAGGTATGTGTGGGCAAATAATGACTTCCTGTTCCTTTTCTAGGCTAATTTCCGTATCGCTGCCACTGGAGTCATCCTGGACCTCGATAAGTCGGTGACTGTAGTGAAGAAACTCAAACTCATTGGCTACCCATACAAGATTTTTAAGAACACCAGCTTCATTAAGGTAATGATCATATAATAATTATTATTCATTAAGCTAAGCGACCTTCACTTTCTTCATTTAGAGGTTAATACAAAAATCCAGTTGAAAATCACAGCCCTTTGTCCATAACAGCAACTTTGCTATCCACTCAGTACTTTGCAACTGCAGGAACTGGGGTCTAATTTTATATCCTGCCACCAAATTCTAATGAGACTAACATCTCTCCCTCCAACATCAGTCAGTAAGTTTTTTCCTGAGGTTCCTCATATCGGTGGCGGACAGCAGTGAGTTTGGTCTGCTGATATTGAATTTGATGTCAGTGCAGCTCCTGAAAAGGCAAGCAACAGTTAGTTAATGAACTAAACCCCGAATCTGTACATGGACCAAAGAAACAAATAACGCACAGTTCAGAGTTTTTAGTCAGATGTTTTTGTCTCAAACTTCACTTATTCAGACAGGAACTCTGAGAGTTCTCACAACAGTTCTATAGACAAAGATCAGATATGAATCAGATGTAGGACCACATATGCAAATGGCCCGAATCAGATGTGCCAAAATTAGATTTGGTTTGTTCACGCTGCTCCAAAAAATCAGATCAATGTCACATGTAGGCAAAAAAAACTTGATTTGGGAGACTTCAGCCTGGATGTGAATGTAGCATAGGCCAGTGAACACGTCCAAGAGCCGGACTTCTTTCGATGCCACGCCATGCCAACAACGGGCACAGAATGGTCACAAGTTGCCTGTTATTCGAGGTGGTGGTGAAAGAGGCAAGACATCCACAGAGCGAGGAGTTGGCAGTGATCATAGTTTATTTAGCAATAACAAAGATCACATCTCTATCCAAACAGGAATCAGCGTCTTCAGCCTTGCAAGATTTGCCCCTTAAGTATCACTTCTTATGAAGTATACTGGAGCCTTGATTTGGAATTGATACATGCGAAAAGAGAAGCTCTTCATTCTTCCACTCTCTTTTCAAACTCAAGCTGTCATTAGCCTGGTGATAATGACAAGACTGATTGATTAAATTATATGTTAAGAATGATATGTTCAGTTTTAATGTTACTGGCAACCTGACGTTTAATCATCTTTTTATGAATTTCCATGTCTTTACTTTATTTCTGTAAGGACTCATCATACTGCGTTACGTATCCTCATGTGTTTCCAGGGAATGTTCAACACCGTGCTGGAGGTGGCTAAGTTTGAAGGGGCATCTGTTCGTACGGTGTCGGGGGTCAGAGGTCAGATAAAGAAGGCCTTGTCCACACCAGCTGGAGCTTACAGGGCCACGTTTGAGGACAGGCTCCTAATGAGCGGTGAGTGTGTGTTAGACCGGCATTGCTAGTGTCTCCAAAGGGTTTCTCTTCAAATGTTGTAATCCTTGAAATATTTGTAATTTACTGAAGAGAGGCACTAATTAGTTTGGGGAAGATGGAATGAGTGTATACATGTGTGTTTATGTGGTGTATGAGAGAGGTCAAATATGTGTATGAGAAAGGTGAAGTATGTTTTTTGTGTCTGTGAGAGGTACAACTCGAATCATGTTCTACACGGCCCCTCGTACACCTCTGTCCTCTCTTACTGATTAATAAAGCGAAAGGGGGCTAGGGGTTCTAACTTTCAGAAGACAATAAAACATTACTATACAGTCATTGAACGGCTAGTTTGATGATGATGCGTGAGTTCTAAAATATCTGTGTTTCATGTGTCTTTGTTGTGCAGACATTGTGTTCCTGCGCTCCTGGTTTCCAGTGTGTGTTCCTCAGCTCTACAACCCTGTCACCTCCCTGCTCCTGCCTGTGGGACAGAAGGACAGCTGGGGGGGCATGAGGACTGTGGGGCAGCTCAAAAGTGACCTGGGCATTCGCAACCTACCCAACAAGGATTCTTTGTACAAGGTAGGAACCCCGACACAGACTGATCTGATGATGAGTAACACCAAAACATCCATAAACTTTGGCTCAGCAGTGACATGCTAATGCTGTATGAAGGAAAGTTGGTAATACTGTATTAGGCAATATTATTTTTTAACACTCATGTTTGGCCCCAAAGAGATGCAGTAAGGTAGAATATTTTACACTTGAACCAAAAAAAACCCAGATTACAGTACAACAAGATAAGTATTTTGAAAAGTAAACAAAACTGTGAATTATGAGTCATGATTATGAATAAAACCATAAATACAAAATATAAATGATACATTAAGGGTCCATTAAACATTAAAATGCAATCTATAAAGAATTTATTATTGCAATTTCATTTTTCATATCTGCTGTGATATGCTGTGATATGGCAATATCAGACCACCAGTGTATCAGTTGGGGTCTGATTGATTGTATATTGGACCTCATCTTCCTCATCATTTGATTTGTTTTTGTTTCAGTGTGCTATAATTCGAATACAAAAGGATTCTCATATGTATGACCACATTCATGTTAGTATTGTCAATAATTTATACCATGAAGTCAGATTAATTTACTTCCACTATCACTTATTAGCACAACAGATGTTATGGTGAACTACATTAAGTGCATGATAAATTGATTATTGTTGACTCCTTGTCTGACAAAGTAAGTAATTTCAAGATGTGGTTGATAACTTGAGTTGGTTTGAGATTTCATTTTTTTGTATTATTTTTGACATTTTACAGCATGAATGCTGTTGAATTGAATTAACAATGAAAGATGAAATTAATTATTAGTTGCAGCCCCAGTTCGAACATCCGTACTTATGAAACATTGACCCTAAATCATGATTTGTGACTTTCCATTCCATTCTGCGATGCAGCCAGTGGTCAGGGCCCAAAGGCACTTCAACACCCTCCACATTCCCAAGGAGTTGCAGAAGGCCCTGCCCTTCAAGAGCAAACCCAAGCAGCAGCAACCCAAAGGAAAGACCCCCAGAGACCTGCAGAGGCCCAGCGTGATCAGAGAGCCTCACGAGAGGAAGGTAAACCTCACACTTCATCTGGAAAACAGGAAGTGCCTTTAGCTTTGGTTGGATTGTATTATTTGTTCAAAAAGCAAGTTTGCTCTGTGTGAGAAATTTAGAACCAAAATCTGTGTGCAGATGGATGATGCATTTTTGCCTGTATAGTTCTCTACCTGTTTGCCATAAAGCTATGATTCACCAGACATTCATCACACAATCTAACACGCATCAAACTTGATATCGCTCAGCCTGACGCGCAATATGACGTTTGAGTTAGTTGGCTTATCCGTGCTAATAATACTTGTTTACAGAGGGTAGTGGGTTCTTGTTAACTTGTATACAGCCTTAAAGTAAAATATTAGTTTTTTACAGCTTTGATCTTGTTTTGTAGAGGATCAAATGAAGGTGAATTTTTAAAGCTTTTTCTTAGACTGTCAAATATGTGGTACAGATAAAGTGTGTTGTATGGTTTACTTTAAAAGCAGGTTGTCGTGACTGTTTGTGCTGCTCTGACGCTGTGTGTGTGTGGCTAGTACAGTGCAGTCAGAGACCTCAGTCTAATCTGATTGGATGTTTGACTCCCAGTCACTGTTTTTCCATCTCTGGGTTAACATTTATTGATTGGACACACAGACTTGTGCCCATCAGCAGTGCATTTCAGATGGGCATAGAAATTACATCATATGTCGTCATATGTCAAGAGGATTTCAATGCACATGTCGGGCGAGACCAATAAAAACAGAATAGAGGGGGAATATAATGTTTATAATGTATTTAAGTTATTTTTGATTAGCGACTACACTTTGAATTACACTTGTTATGATATTTTGGTAGTTGAAAATAAAAATATGCATATTCAGTGATGGATTTGGGAACAATCGATTCTTCCCTCTGACTGTGTGGCCGGTCGCCATTGTATAGCATTCACTGCATTCCCTCAGTTGATCTATAGAACAAACAGGAATGTATCTCAAAGCATTGCTTTCCTTTCTCCTGTCCTGCAGGTGACAGCATTGCTCCAAGCACTGAGCACAGTTCATAACTATAAGAATAAGAAAGCCCAAAAGATGCAGCATGCCAAGCACAAGGAGTTCCTGCAGGAGAAGCAGAAACAGGAGGAGGCCAAGTTGAAGCGACAGAAGGAGATGCGTAAAAAGATGTACCGCGTGATGGGCCAGATGGACAAGATGAAGCACAGGTCCAGCCTGAAGGGGGCGCAACAGGATGACTGACTTATTTTTTGATTATTTTTTTTTAATGGATGGATGACTGAGAAGTTTCATCCCATCTTTGGACTGTTTTTGTCTCCTGTACATTTATTTTTGTTATATTATTTTAGATGTATTCTAATTGAAAATTGTCTGTAAAACAAATGCTGACTGTCTTTTAGAACTTGTTTTAATAAAGTAAACAAAGAAATGTGGCTCTGTGAAAGAAATGTGTCTCTGTTGTAGCCACTGGATGTTTGTCTATCAAACATTTATGTAACATAAATGTAGGGACAGGTTCTTGTTTGTAAAACAAGCACAGAGGCAGTGTCGAGTTTGTTCCGGTCTGTAATCCCAGTATTGGGATAGTGAGTATTTTGTAATCTTATGTAATCCCAATACAGAGGTAAGGGTTTATTGAATTTGGACCCTGCGTAAAGTAAACACATTACATACAGTATTGCTTTCACAACTACTTATACTACGACTCACTGGTAATAATCAGAAATCATTGGAAAAACAAAACTGGTCAACATTCATTTAAAGAAAAAGCTTTCAGGGTATCGAGGATCTTGACATATTTTAGCCAATAATTTAATGCATCAGCTACTGGCAACCTATTCTCTTTGCTGTCAGTGAGTAGGACTTTGAAAAAAAAGCTCAGCAAGCTCAGAGCTGCGGGCTTAAAGTAGGCTGTTATGGGTGTTGATGTGAAGCTTTGAAATCATAAATGTATCTTGGAAAACTTCTCCTGCCTGATTTACATATTTCTGGTTGAAATAGGCCCATGTGACTCATTGTTTACAATAGAGATCAGCACCACAGATAGTGTGCAAACGCTTGTTAATTGTTCAGTATCTTCTGTACATGTGCACTCGTCATTCCTGTCAGTTCTGCTTAGCTCAATAGACCTCCGACCCAAAGTTTCTCAGCAAGCCGTGTTCAGAACGTCTGTATTTTCGGTTGAGTGTGAGGATGAAATACACACCTATTCTCGGTACGTGAATTAATGAGTTAGCAGGATTTAATTATTGACGATTTAGCTTGATTATGCATCTCTCGATTTTTCGAAACACTTGTTGGAATTGTTGTCTAAGCAAACGTCAAACCTGTTTTTGAGCGGGTTAACAAGTTTATTCAAAGTAAACAAGATTATATCACACTACTCCTGCTTTGCTCATTTACACTGTATAATTTTAACATTTTGTCATTTCTGACATTTGTATGAACGAAGACAACCAACTTTAAATATTTTCAATAACTTACTGTTTTCAGGTTTAATCTTTTTTTTTGGAAAAGAGAACCTATAATCTCATCTGTGAAGTTTGCCCCAGGCCATATTACATCAGAATAGATTTTCTCATATGCTTCAAGGTGAAGTTCTGCTGTGGTGAAAAATAGCACTCTTTCTCCTGGGATGGTTTCAGCCAATCAGACTTGCTGATTATGGTTTCGACTGTCGATATACACATGTGGCTAAAAGTTTGGGTACCATTCCAAAAAAAATCAAAACAATAAATTCTCTGAAATAAATTGAAACTGACAAAAGTAATTGGCATCCACCATTCTTAATCCATATTTAATAGAGCTGTATTGATGTAGCACGTTATTTTAAATGATGCAACAAATGAAAATGGCCTGGACAAAATTATTGGGACCCTTAATCTAGTATTTTGTAGCGAACCCTTTCGAGTCAATCGCCACAATCAAACTCTTTCTCTAGCTCTGAATGAGACTTCTGCACTTCTCTGCTGGTACTTTGTTCCACTTTCTTATCCTGTTAGAGGAGCCATGACCTGAGACTGAGACAGACCTATTTGGCACTGGGCAGTATGTTTCGCTCCAGAATGCTTTGATAATCTTCTGATTTAAATGTGCCCTGCACAGATGGAAGACATCCTGTTCCAGACGCTGCAAAACAACCCCATACCATAACTGAGCCTCCCCTGTGTTTCACAGGGTTGGTGTTCCTTTCTTTGAAAGCTTCATTTTCCCCCCTGAAAACATAGAGCAGACTTACCAAAAAGCTGTATTTTTCATTCTCCCTGAAGCTTTGTGTTTTCTAAACATGCATCTTAGCAATTTCCACTGGGGCATTTATTTTTAATGTTTCTCTTTCATAAGTGGGGTCTTCCTGTCTTCCTCCATTGAGCTCACTTTCACTCAGAAAGCGAATGAAGGTGTTACTAGATACTGTTGTAACGTGATCTTGGAGGTCAACTTGTGTCTGTTTTGAAGCTTTCCTTGCTTCTTTTTCCTCCATTAAAATGATCCCTCTCTTCAATCTGGGGTCAACTTTCCTTTTGTGGCCACGTCCAGGGAGGAAGTGTCAGTTCTTTTAAATGTGGAATACAGAATAGTGTATGCTAATTACTTTTGTCAGTTTTAACTTATTTCGGAGAAAATTGTGTTTTTTGTTTATTGGAACTACCAAAGCTTTTGGCCACGTCTGTATACACCCTTTTAAATTAGGAGTGCGCATCAATCCTGGATAATTTCATCCAGTTTTTCTAACCAAGTTCTAACGTGCGGTTTTAGAACCGAAATATTGGCGTTAGCACGATTCGGAGATCCAGCATAACTCAAGTGATCTCATATTTATCAAGTGACGTACCGAGAATATGACCGCGGACAGGAGCAATTTTACCATTACACACGTCAGTTTGGGTGCTTTTATTGCGTAGGGGCAGAGGCGGAAGCTAAATCGGAGTTTATGGCGGAAGAACACAGTCGTTGTTGTGCTCCTCCCTGCTCTGTGCATGCTCAAACCCGGAGACCCAGGTTGATTCACTCATTTCAACATGGCCCCCACTAACGTCACCCATCATTTCTCTGCACTAGCAGGTAAATGTTTTTTTTGTTTTTTTTCCCCAAAATTGTCTTTAGTTTGTCAGAGTTTGTTAGCTTGTTAGCCTCAGTGTATAATCTAATTTAGAGCTGCTGAGTTGAAAGTGTTAATCCATGTGTGTGTGTTACTAACTCTGCTTTCAAGCAATAACATACGTGACTGATATAAGTTTTCTGTGGAGTTGTTGCTGCTGAGTGATGGGTGTACCTAACGTAGCACAGCGGTTTAATCAACCAGCAGGTTAAACAGGCTAAAAGCTGAGTCTGGAGGTTCATACACTTGTTAGCTGGTTGATCAGTCACTCATCTTTCATTCTGTTTTCTCTCCACTTTTAATATGAACACTTCAATTACATGCTAAATACTACGTTATGTATAGTGCAACATACTTGAACAAATTTAAAAATATATACTACAAAAAATTATAATAAAGAACAATAATAAAAGTAATACTTATCATCATGATAAAGCACAGCTGTCAACATCACCACTGTGATAACAACGATAATGGTGACCACTATAACAATAACCAAAGCTAGATGTTATTAAACATCAGTTAAGTGTTTTCAGTCATGCCTGAAACTAATGATAGTTTCCATCATTAAGCTATATTTTGCTTCAATTAATCACGTAGTGTATATGCAAATACCAGTGACAACCATCATGACTTCCAATGTGACAAAAGTGTATTTAAAAAAACTCATATTTTTGAGAAATATGCAGTGAGCAAGATGTTTTTTTTAATGTTTGACAATATTACATGATATGCATGTAGTCATCGTGGTATCTTTTGCGGCTCACTTCCCTCAGATTGCAACTGGAGAAAGTGACATTTGGCCAGTGTAATGTGACAATTATTTGGTTACGTTATTAATATTTTTTGTTAGGGACCATGTACAAAGACATTGAATTCACCAGAGAAGAGATGTATGCACCAGAGTTCTAACTGATTTTTAACCACACCCTGGTCGAGTAAACAAAGACAGTACAAACACAAAGTTTTGTAAGATAACTTGTTAAGATGTACCTTTATTGATCCCCCGTGGGGGAATTTCGTTTTGACTGCAGCACAGTAGAGAAAGTGTTACGCATGTAGAATGTAATATATGAATAATAATAAGTAAAAAGTTGAATAAAGAGCATGTTCACAGGAAAAATATTATAATATATATTATCGTTGTGTAGTCCTTAGTCCAAGTCCCTGAGGCACAAGGAAATACTGGGTGACATGGAGTTGTGAAACCTGATGGCTGTTGGCCCCCCAGGTGCTTTGAGGCACGAGGCTGAATGAGTCTGTAGCTGAACAAACTCCTCAACAGCCTCAGCTCAGCGTAGAGAGGATGAGAGGAGTTGTCCACAATAGCTTTCAGTCTCCCTCTCAACCTCTCTGTCACTGCCTCCACACTGTCCAGTTCCATCCCCACCACAGTGCTGGCCTTCCTCACCAGCTTACCCAGCTTGTTGGCGCCACAAGTCCTGATAGCATTTTGGATGCCATGTCACTTTTGCGTGATTAACAGTCTGAAATATTTTAGTCACCTGTTGTTCTTTTACTCCTTATATTAGTAGTTCACTTTGGTGGACGTGACAGAGAGGAGTAAGCAAGTATAGGTGAGCCAGCAATCATCAGTTTATGTGTATTATTGTCCAGTTGGATTCAGCCAACAGCCAAACCGTTCAGCCCACTGAGCGTTGTTTCAGCCTTTTAGCAAGGTGGTCAAGGTTAGAGTCAGACACAGATGGTCCATAAACCTGTAGAAGTCGGTTGATAGTCAACACGTCGCAATTGTTGGTGATTCTCAGGCCCAGGATTTAGTCGAACAAATCTACACAGCAAAAGTTAAGTACACAGAAAGGAAGAATAAATTACGTTTTCATATGAATGGACGATCCCTGCCATTTTTGATGTTCCCACTTGGCAGAAGTTAGAGAGTAGTGGAATATACTGTGTATTGACGAGTTGAGAGGTACAGCAGTTCACTTGTATGAACAGGAACATTAAGTAACAGAACATTATGACAAGTGGCCAATAATGATTGACCCAAGCGCCGAGTTCAGTGTGTCACACTATTATCTATCAGTGCAAAGTGCTGCCATACCGTTGATTTCTTGTAGGGCTGCACAATTTTGCCAAAACATTACATTGCCATTATTCTGAAAAATATCGTGATTTCAAAATGATCTACAATATGATAAACGTATCATGTGACTGCTTTGTTTCAAGGCTGAAAATGCGTAAAGGTCGCGCTGTTGTTAAGTGTTTAACAACAAATAGATTCCAAAGTTAAACAAACTCTGTATTTTCTGGATCAAACCCTTTTAACATATCAAAATGAAATAGATTTAAAAAGGCAAGTTGTCGTTGCTCTTACTTTAACCTTAATTACATTCAAATATTAACTGTTACTATGCATGGAACTTTACCATTTTATAGTCTATGTATTATTTCATACTAGATAAAGTCTATGAAGTAGAAGCACTCCTCCAGACATTTAATTAATTAAATTTCCACCTTCGTGATTTAATAATCCCACATATTCATGTCTTTGTGAAGTTTTTCCATGTTGTTATAAATATCTGTCTACTTGCTTGCCTTTTCATGATGAATAAGTTGCTATTTCTTTCTAGAAAGCACATGTCCATTGGAGGATGAGCTACGAGCAGTGCTGCAGCAAAGGATTATGGTCCTGGATGGCGGCATGGGTACCATGATCCAGCAATGTCAACTTGAGGAGGACGATTTCAGAGGAAAGGAGCTTAAAGAGCACCATCTGCCCCTGAAGGGCAACAACGACATTCTCAGCATCACACAGCCCGACATCATTTACAAAATACACAAGGTACTACCAACAACCAGGCTCCAGTACGCACCAGCACACACACGCAATGTGGGGGAAAAAGGGATGAGCTCTGTTGCTTTTCAGTCACTGCAGGAGAAACAAACTCTCATGTCTGCCGTGCTCATTTGAAATCAGGAATCTGATGTGTTTTTAGGTAACCACTATCTAAGTTTGGAAAATGGTTGTAAAACTACGATCTCTTTTATTCAGTTATGTGATTTCTTTGCAGTAGTCTTTTTAACATGACAGATTTGTATCTCCCAAACACAAGTTGGTGGCATTCTTATAGTGATGTCAGTGGCAAAAATAGGTTGTTTGAAAGTGACAACACTGATTTAATAATTCAACAATAAATGAATACGTTTATTCATTAATTAATTATTTATGAATGGAATTATTGTGATACTGGCTAAATGTCAATGGTCATCTTATAGTGCAACACAGAACATAAAATAACTGTTTGGAAATCATAGAGCGTAATTCATAAAATACAACGGCAGATTTAATGACCTGATTGGCTGATACTATACAGTGTTTCGGATTTATGAATGAATACATGAATGAATTGTTTATTTCTGTGTCCTGTGCATCGCGCCCAGCCCTAATGGGCTGAGAAGACACCATACCTCAATGCAAACAAAGTGGAACTAAGGTCAGATAAATAACATTATAGGGTGACAATAAATTCAAGTTGAATCAATGGTACACAAACTGATACCACAGTCAGGGAAAGCATACAGACTGGCAACATTTAAAATGCAGCAAAATGATTAACAATATAACAGTATGATAGGCAGAGCAGTGCATACTTCTTATTTCCTGCTTCTTTTCCAGGCCTCTTCTATAAATAGAGCTGTCTTACAGGGTTCATCATCAAAAAACGTCTAATCTTATTGTAATCATTCATCCATATCATATCTTGATGTTCTACCAATATATTCCTGTGAGGTTTTTCACATAAACTATCATAAATGGGACAGTACAATATGAAATGGTTTTTGTTTTCAACTTTCCCGAAATCACAAAACATGCAAAAATAGCCTCCTTGATCATAATTACATTACAACTTGATTTATTTAGAAATAAACACTTTATACATATCTTTTATCTAGGTCCCTTCATTTTCATAATCCCAGTGGAAAACTTTACAAGCTATCCTTTCCCCAGGCATACTTAGTAACCTGTTCCATAACATTAGCATGCTGACATCACATGGCTCCCAGCCTAAGTCTCCAGTGACTGCTAGAGTGGGTGTGAACTTACAGTATGGACCCCTAGAAAATATCTTGATGCTCTATTATGGACAACCTCATTTCTGGGATACTTTTTAAAGCCACAAACACTGCCCCCATAGTACAGAATTGGACATACACAAGACTGATACCATATCCTTAAGGACCTTGGTTTTTCCAATTATACCGGCAAGTGCTATGTTTGCAGACTCGGCTAGCACTGTTGTACCCTGTACAAATGTAAAATGCTGAGATATTTCTACGAT
>OMOW01028812.1:8457-26672 GCA_900312555.1 Lamprogrammus exutus | reverse complement strand
TTGGCTGTGTAGCCTGTGCTGTACCTTCCTCTGCTGAGTACACCGTGGCAATAGAACTGAAAGGCCCCTCCCCTCGGTTGTTGTATGCCCCCACTTTCACATCAAAGGGGGAGAATGGTGGGATGGTGTCATTGTGGAAGACGTAACGCGCCACTCCAGGTGTGGAGATAACTGCCCGAGTCCACGTCACAGTGCCCACCGGCCTGAAGGCGATGATGTAGCCGAAGCCTTCTCCATTCTGCAGTTCCTCAGGCACAGGCTGGGAGCAAAACACAAAACTATAGTGATATTAAAACGCATACAGACAAAGAAACAGACAGGCCCATCTCTGCGCTATAACACTGGCAAATTGCGCCTTAACAAAGAATGGCGCAATAAGACGGACCCATTCTTTCGGCTACCGCCAAGAAAACTCCAGAATCACCTTTCGCCTTATCTTTTCCTCCTGCGTGGGTATGTAATTGTGGCTGAAGCGCAAAACTCTTGAAAGGAAGGGCTTAGTGTCCCCAACTAGAATCCCATTTGCAGGGGGATATGGCACTCAGAGGCTAAGCCAGAGGAGAGGTGTCTCGCTCTAATGTTGGTCATTAAATTGCTCCATTCAATTCTGCACAATTAAGCAAAACCATTACTTGGCGATGGGGAGAACAGTAAAATGTGACAGATGACTTACCTCCCATGTTATCACTAATTCAGACTTTGTGCCGCCTCCACCTCCAACATCAGTGGGAGCTGTATCAGGAACTGAGAGGTAAAGCCCAGAGGGGACCGATTAGAGCATAGTTTACAAAGCTCAACGACAAGCCTAAACTGTACTTGTAGCCTTATGACAAGGCTGCACGCTGCAGATACTCGCCTCTATTTTCCACCCCACAAATCCCTCACTCTGTTCAAATAAACATTTCAGAGAACAGTGAATTACTGATATTGCCCAAATGTCACCATGCATAAACAGCGAGCTGAAATCTGTCTGTTAAACCTAACATTTTGCAAATGACATTTTATTCAACCCACTCTGTTCCTGTCCCCTCTAAGCTGTGTGTGCATTGCGGTGTGATGGCAAAACTGATAATGTAGGCGAAGGAGCAGTCGTGCACATCCTTGTGTGTGTGTGTATGTGAAGCACCACGTTTAATCTCTCTTTTATCTGTAAAAGGTTCAAGCTGCATTTAACAACAAATGTCTAGAACCCATATATGGTAGCATGTGTGTGTGCAGGACAGTTTTGTGGCTTTTAAAAATGATTTTACATACTGGCATCCTCTGTCCTGGTCTTGGCTGAAGCCGGGCTGGGCTCTCCCAAGCCTACGCTGTTGCGGGCCACCACCCTGAACTCATACTCCACCCAGGCATTCAGATCCACCACTGTGGCTGTCAGCATGTTACCATTTACCAACTCAGGCACTGCAAAGTGGAAATATAAAACACTCACAGTATCAGCTCATCATACAACAGAATACAATGATAATAATGATGTATTGAATAATACATTCAAGAAATGAAAAATAAAAAAGTAAATTCATTTATTTAAGTGCTGGACTTTTACTTAACTGAGGTACTGGAACTTCACTTTTCATTTGGGGAGACTTGGTACTTCTCCTCCACCACATTTCAGATGAAATCTTGTAGTTTTTGCTTCAAAACATTTATCTGATATTTCCCTCTTGCCTTCCTTCCATTATGCACACCACGCTACCTCTACGACTGGGAAAAACCAATAGCAGATACCTGCACACAATTCTACAAGGGGCTGGGAGGAGTAGTGGGACTAAACCGAAGATTTGCGTTTGAGTTCTATGATTTCAATTTATTCTGATCACCAACAGTAGATGAGGGTACCTGTGTCAACAGCTTGCCAGCCCACAGTAAAGGGAGTTCGGGCCTGGACGATGTAGCCTCTGATCGGGCTGCCATTGTCCCTTCCAGGAGTCCAGGAAAGCTGGGCTGTGCTGTCCGTGATCTCCTCCACTGCTACCTTGTCTGGAGGTCCCGGGGGACCTAAGCACAATTCGACATTAATTAAGCAACGTGTATTTCGTGAGAATCCCACAAACTTCTCTGCCCCAGGCTACATATCGAGGCCATCACACTCCATTAATTCTGTCTTGATTTGTACATGCAGGGACTTTTAGTTGTGTGTGTGTGTGTGTGTGTGTGTGTGTGTGTGGTGCTACCGTGTTATTAGTGAGCATGAGATTACCAGAGCTAGATAAGTCATTGATGAGGGAAGGGAAGGCAGAAGAGGCTACAAGGGGAGGGGGGCGCCAGTGACAAGAGAAATAAAGAGGGAAGCAAGGGTTTGTGTATGTTGCGTACACTGGCTTTATGTTGCTGTTGTTCTCTCTGCCGTTCCATTATTCAAATGCCTTCCATGGCATTTTGCTGATGTGTAAATGAGCCAATTATAGTCATTTTCTGTGATAAACATTGCCTTCTCAAAGCACCTGGGACAGCTATTACAGTTTGTTAAGGGCATGAATACTTATGTAAATCACCAGAGATACACTGAGCCTCCAATAGTGAGACAGATACACCAAACAAAAAAACAAAACTGCTGGAGCTGAAGCCACACCTGTCAGTATGCACTTTTCTAGCATTCAGCAGCACAAGAGTAATGTAAAAAAAAAAAAAGCTGACATAATTTTCACGGCGGTGGTATTCATTATTCTTTACTACACCATATATTTACAGGCTGCCTCAGGGGTTTCATAGATGTACTTTATACAGATTCTGTGTCAAACTTCCCAACTTCCCTTCCTCTTGAATACCTCCAAGGATGATTTAGTGCTACATGTCTACTCGGATATTCATTCACTGGTGGTGAATGTGTGACTGCAGCTGGTTCGCTTACCTTTGACGACTAAGATGGCGGAGGTGGACAGGCTTTCCACATCGGTGTCAATAACACAGACATACTTCCCTCCATGGTTCAGCTGGATGTTACGAATCATCAGATCCCCTGATATGCTCTAGTGAGAAAAGCAATCAATGCAAAAAAAAGACAAAAAAACAACAACGCAGAAGCAAAAGTCAGCAAAACAGCACAATTGCCTATGGGATCTAGTTTTATTTGCACAATTTATAACATTTATAATGCTTCACATAATCAAATGTCCCCTGGCCAGTGATTTTTGCATCACACAACACCAACAACAACAAACATGGGAGATGTACTCTGCACAATAATGCAACCTGGCTCCAACCCCTCGCAAACAGCTGCACGCTATACACCGGACACACTAAACAAACACACTCACTTAATTGACAAGATCATCTGAATTATGTCAGTAATTACAAAAGCTCAAGCAAGATGTAAAACACACCGTCTAAAAAAAGCAAATATCATTTTACATAAGCTGGATTCAATAGGGGAACCAAACAAAACATCATGCTGTTAACTTTATTATCTGTAAATGAATACTTCAATTATGTGTGGGGAATGAGCAGGGAGAAAAAGGAAATTAATTGTATATCATTTCATCCTAGTGTTGCCAGGTGTATAATAGTTATAATAGTTTGGAACTTTGTTTGACATGCGTCGATAATTCCAAATGTATGAGAAATGAGTCACGAGAAACTTACCCTGCAATCTTGTGCGCGTGCTATTTAAAGAAGCAAGCAATTAGCTGCAAACTTATCTCGCCTTATGTTGCCTTTGACTAAAAAAAATTAAATAATAATAATATAAATACTATAATATAATAAGAAAGGAAGAGAAAACGAGATAAAGTGAAGGGGCCAAAAACAAAAGGTCATCAAACACAACTTTTCCACAATGGGTGGGTATCAGTCCCATTGTAGTTGGAGCCATTTGTGAACCACAGCACAGATTTATATGCACTGTAAACATCTTAGCGGGAAAACTCTTAAAAACACAGCCAGATTTAAAGTATTACGGTATTTCATCATTTGAATGTGGGGGACGCTATTCATAAAACACATCATCATGCAGAAATGAAGACCTGTTTCAGTCTGATGGTAAACTCCGACGGTTTGAAATCTGGGTAATGTCTTAAAAATATCATTTTACATACATTTGTGTGTATTTTATAAATGCATTTGGCTTACTTGTGTTAGTGATAAATCAACTGATATGTAAGCCTCGTTAGTTGATAACTTGTTTTCTTTACATGGTGCCTTTTAATATGGTCTCACACACATTCTAGTGCCTCTTCCTCATGCGTCAACATCTGTGCTCTGCTTCTCTCTCTCACTCACACACACACACACGCACCACACCCCTCATGTGCCATGCAGACACAATGGGAAAACACACATACACATACACACAGGCCATAGTAACTTCTTTCTTAGAATGTGGATCTCTATAGCAGAGACTTACAGTTTTCTTTGCCAATTTTGACATGTCCGTTTTGCTTTTACACCAGAGGAAGCAGAATGTAGGCTGACTCTTGCATATGTAGCAGCTCATTAACATGCTGATTTTCGTCGGCTTTTACCTGGTAACACCCCCTCCAACAACGAAGCGGTAATGGTACACCAGCTTTATGAATGAGCTGAAATTATCGCTGTGCTTATTTAGTGCGACGCTGCACAGTGAATAACCCCCTAGTATGATCATTTGCGTTGTGACATCAGTCAACACTGTTCCATCCAGACACTGCCCAGATTCTGTCCTCATTTGAACTGTGCATGGGAATCCTTCCTCTGAAAGTCACCTCTTGCCAATAATATATCGTGTCATCCTGTGGAACGTAGCAGGGTTGTTTAGAAACAAGCCACCTGGGGGACGAGACAGGTAAAACTGCAGCCTTAGCCGATTTCATCACCCCCAGCGGCCAGTGATCACAGCTCAACTGTACAGAAAGCGGGGCACGGATGCTCGCCGATCCCTGCCTCACTGAAGCACCTATCACAGCAGAGCGAAGCCGAGTGCCACTTAAAGACTGTCACTCTCTCTCTTTCTCTCTCTTCCCTTCCCCACTTCTTTTTTATTTCCCCTCTTTTCACCTGACAGTCTATACACGCAGGTCATGAGGCCTAATTCCCTCTCAAGCGTCAGCACCACCTGGCCGACCCAAGAGCTGGTAATCAGGAGCGAGGCATCTAGCCTTGGCAGGCAGGAAGCGATGAGGCAGATTTGCTTTAATTATGGTAATTAATTCATCAGAAGCTGTTGAGTAGGGGGCTTGTACTCTCTATGGATAGGGGAAAAATATTCTATGAAAACTATGTCTCATTATATCCTATACACATTTCAGTTTCATTAGTAATTGCCTTATCCAGGGTTCCGGGGGGGAGGGGTCATTTATGGTGTCAACGTTACACATAAATGGCAGCGATCAGGCGACTGACCTCAGATGTTAAAAAGCACTGTAAAACACAAAAATGTGCAAAATAATTTGATATGATTGCCAAATTCTGAACAATTGACTTTGCTGTTCATCAAAAGGAGCAAATATTCAACAAAGAGTCATCACATATCATTATTTCAAGGCATTCAGGGCATTTCAGATTAACATTTACTTGAGCCAGGCCTGCCCTTGGTGAAAGACAGCCAGCTCATTACTTAATTATTTTGGGGCTCAGGATTCACAAATAAGTATGCAAATTCAATTATGGCGGAGGGAGATGGTAACAAAATGATCTCCCTTGAGGTAAGGAAATTAGAAGTTGAAGGGATGAAAAGCATAAAGACTTTATTAATGAGGTCCTCTGTATGACTGAAATGGTATTCCACCAATATGTTCTTAGAGGTGTAATACAAGGCGGCTCACAAAGACAATTTGAAAGGTAAGTATCCCCGTTACCAACCTAATAGCACCATTAATTCAGGCTGATACAGCATATGAATGATGTAATGTAACTGATTCTGAAATTGAATCCACCACTGATCACAGGGAAACTTTTCACATTGGCAAATCTTGGCATAAATTCCTCTACTTGGGTGGTATTGGTGCATAAGAGACCCTCAGCGGGGCAGCAGAGCAGACCCTTGAACATCGCACAGTATGTCCCAATTAATCCTAGAATAGCGAGAAAGTAGCCGAGTGCTGAGCGCTCGAGATGACTCACCCCTCCCACTCTCTCAAAATGGTCGCCATCCCGCTGGAAGTCGACGAGCTGGCCGTTGAACGCCCAGGAGAAGGAGACATCCAGTGCTGGATCGCAGGCAATCTGGCAGGGTAGCACGATGCTCTCGCCAACAATAATCTCCATGTTAGTGGGCCTCATGGTGATTCTGGTCGGCTCTGGCCAGACAACAGACGACAGTGCACGCATGTTAATATCTCTGCCACCGGAAACCTTAACACCACTGTGACCCCTGCAACTGCCATTTTACTCCAGTTCAAGACTGGATAGAGATACAGTCATTATTCCATCCATACATGGAATAACAACACTAACACAAAATATAAACATCCATGGATTTGTGTATTTCCTGATTTTTAATAAGCACTTACATTCCAAGACTGTTCATTAGCAGCATTTAATGACGTCTCCGGTTTCAAACTTTACATTTTCACGATTAATTTGCGAGGAAATGTTTGAAACTGAATTACGGAGAGTGCGCTCATTCCCATTGTGACTGTGGTGAATTAGAAGTGGCAGAGTACGCTGGCGAAAGGTCACGGTAATTAAATTCTATGACATTAAATGGTTCAGCTGTCAGTGTGTGCGAAGAATACAAGCTAATGAGAAAAATAAGTAAGGTAGCTACACATATAACATATTAAACTGGAGGACTATATGAACTTATTATGTCACTGGATTCATAAATAATGACCTTTAACCAAATGAAGCATAATGTGTTGCTGCATGCTTAACAGCTATTTTGCATAATATATACCAGTGTCTTTAATTTGACAACAATCTAGCACAGCATTACACATGCAAAGTGGCTTTGCTGCCTCTTAATAAAAGCATCAGAATTACAGTTTACTGGAGAAGATGCACAGAGACAGTCAGGAGAAATGGTTGACCTTTAGCTTGGAATGACAGAGAAGCAATAAAAGGTTATTCTTATCCAGGAGTTGTTGAGGGAGGGGAGCAGGATATTGTAAAGTCTCACCAGTGATAAGCAGCCTCCCAGTTGTGCTTGCTGTCCCAAACTGATTCTTAGCGATGCATGTGTAGCTGGCTGCGTCCCGTTTGGTTACATTGGCAATCTTTAATGTTCCATTGGGAAGCAGCGTAATCCTGAGGGAAGGAGAGCAGATTTCCACTTATCACTGTTTCAGTGTGGTTCAGTCTGGACTGCTCCGCTGAAGCCAAAGGCATGCACAATATGCAGCAGAAATGAGGCATTTTCATAGAATTGTACATACAGACAGACAAATAGATTGCTTAATGATCAAGTTTGAGGCTGAAATCTTTATATTGCATCTTTCCATACTTATTTATTTGTAGTGATACGTGATCTTTACATGTGATGCATGTATTATTACGCATGCCTATGCCTCTGTGTTATGAATATTCTATTCTTGTCAAGATTAGAAAATGTTCTGAAACAGCCTTATGATGTACTTGTTAAACATGTTTTAGCAGCTCTTTAAAACAGTGTGACTCACCTAATGAATTACTTTACAAAGAACATCACTGAACAAAGCAATGAATAAATAAATGTCTGCGTCTATATAGATGTGGTCAGCAAGGAACAGCCATCGTCATCACGGTATGACAAATATTAACACAGATTATAATAACCTCATTAAACAAATTGTTAAATACAATTTAGTTTTGAGATTCATTGCTGGAAAAAAACAGAGGTAAGTGACTTTCAAGAGCAAAGTTTAGATAAGCGGGTCTTTATATTGTCTGTATCTTGTACTCTATGTGCTCCATTATCTGTTACAACAAAATAAATTATGTGATGTAGATGGAAGCAAAATGAACAGAGTGGATTTTCAAAATGATTTACTTGCATTCTTTTGTAAAGATACATTTTTGAAATGTTGATGAGTCATGGCTAAAACCTGAGCACGCAAGGCTGTTTCAATGACGAGCTCCCTCTTGACACACGTTAATCTAAAAATATTCCTCAGTTATGCTAATGAGAACACATCATCTCTTGCTTTTATTAGGACAATGTAGCTGCAGTAACATCTAAGGTGCAAATTATGTCTGCATGTCAAACCCTAATATTAGATACGTCTGCAAACGGAATTGGGTGAGGACGGTTCCTTTATGCAATTCCATATAGTGATAGTCGGTGGTGGTTATGTGTGTTTGGAGGGTAGAAATACACCAAAGAAGAGAAGAAGAAGACGATGATGTAAACCAAAAGCCAGGTTGTCAAAAATCAGTTTCACAAAAGTTTCCTGAGTTAGGAAATGCATTGTTTGTCACAATGTTTGAATATGTTTGAGTGAAAACATAATATAAACAGTTTTAAATGGAATTCCACATGGTACATTAAAATAATTTAAAGCAGCATTTTACATAATTACAATTGAACGATTTAATGTCATACAGCAAGACATCAAACTCACAAGCCTGCACAAACACTGTCTGCATTTAGTAGTTTGTTTTAAATTATAATAAACATATCTAGAGTGATGATGATATATAAATGGTATACAGTATATGTAACCGTGCATTTGAATCCATTTAGGAGCTTCACTGCTGTTTTGACACGATGCCTTGCTCATGTTGTTCCGTGTTAGCATGGGCGAGACTGAAACAGCACCAAGTTAAGATTTTATTCAGTGCGTTGGGATGCCCGTGTTGCTTCTTATTCTGTCCTGTCTGTCGTGTGCACTAAGAATTCTTGAAGTGCGCTGACATGCAGGAGGGTTTTAGTCACTCTCAGCTTTTTTTCGCCTTCCAATCTTGGTGATAAAAAGTCTGGATTTCTCAAATCTGTCATTTTTCACTGCCAATGCCATTTTAGACTTTTTAGCTGCTTCCTTAGCTTTCGCTGTAGTCACTCTGACAGAATGAGTACAGCGAAGAACAAACATAATCATGCACTTTAATTGATGCTTTAATGTCTGTATTATGTCTAAGTGTGCGATTTATTTCACCTCTGCCCTTCAGTCTAAAACAATGCTTTCTCATAAGGATGCAAAGGATCTGCCTCTTCATTTGATTGCATGTTTCATGTTTGACTACCACGGTAAACCTCTAAAGATACTGGTGAAAATGTTTGAGTCTTAGTTTAAAATCCCTCAGACTATCTAAACCTCATTTAACAGACATTATTCACAGTCACTCCATTTGCTAATCGTTTATCTTGTCCAATGTTTTATGCATTCAGAGCTGATAGGACCGGCTAGCATCTTCATTTTTCACAGCGAGCTATTTGCACATGAGGGTGCATGCTGTATATTAAATATGCTCAATTTTCCTTGTGGGTACCTTGCTCTAATTCTCCTCATTAGCCTTTTCTTCTGTGCATCTGCACAAATGCCAAATACACTATTCAAACAGGTCCACTCGCAGTGAATGTGAATGAAAGCTGCTTGAAATATTCACTTGGATCCTACCTTTCAGTTCTCTGCAGGATCTCATTCCCTTTCTTCCACAGGCTAATTGCTGGGGGCGAGGCCTGAGGCTTGCATTCAAGAGTGACTTCGCTGCCTGAGCGAGCTTTTAGCAAGGCTCTTAACGGACTTTTGGAGAAACTGGGAGGTGAAGCTGTGTGTGAGGGAGTAGAGAAATGCAAGCATTAAAAAATATGGACTTTGCAGATTAGCTGAGCTGTACTGAGATTGAGTGAGAGCAGTTTGAAATCTCAGTGTGATCTGACTTCAAAAGCCTACTGGGCTCAGGCATGTGGACCCACCCTCCACACCAACCTTTGACCTAGAGAGGTTCAGATAGTTGCCTACGCTGGACCGCATCTCTCATAATCACATTTTGTCAACCATCATTTGGCCCTCAAGTTTCATCACATATCAAGACAAAATTGAATTTCTCGTTGAGCCGGTCGGATGGAAGTCATCAAAGGTTTGCAAATAAATCAATACTCCATCTACATGAGAAAGCATGCACAATCCCACAAAGCAATGCGTTTGTAGCATCCAAATCAATATGGTGAAACGACTGAAAGTAAAATGAGACACTCCATCAGATTCATATTTTTGCTGGCGGAGTCCGTCGTGAGATCAAATGAGACTGCAGACTGATTGCTGAGGAGAGCTATGGCAAGCTGGTGGTTTTATCTTAGGCGATGATCAAACGCATAGACAGATAAGCAGGATAAAAGCAAGGAGGAAGGCAATCTTACCTAACACCATTAGTTCGGCGCTGGAATAAATAATGCCATGTTTGTTTTCAGCCACACACTGATACATCCCAGCATCTGACAGGTTTAACGCAGCTATAGACAGGGCACCGTTTTCGATTTGTATCCGGCTCTGCAGAGGAAAGAGAGGCAGTTCTGATCCATTGCAAGGCCAGTCAATTATGTCCAAAGGCACAGCAGCAATTACTAATACACCATGAAGGGACGAGGATCGCAGGAGAGGAGAAATAGAAAAAGGCCTTTGGTGCCTTGTGTCATTCCGTGCATATTCAGCTTGGGATATGGAGGGAACAGATGAGGAAGCAGAAGAAATAAAAAGCTAACCTGCAGTTTAGATGCAGAAATATGTTGACAATATGTTAGCAGCAGTAGCATATTGATAAGTAATGTATTTTTTGTGGCTATTGTCAGCTGGAAAAGATATGAGGACAAATCAGCTGATGACTTAAATCAGAATATATTTTAATCCCATCAACTGGTCAGAGAGCCTGTATGATACATACAAAGAGCAGCAAAGGAGGAATTATAATTATAATTTCTAATTATAAATGCAGATAGTAAGGGGGGGTCATAGTAACCTAGTGACATAGCAATGTTTATTTACTAAAACTTTAAAGTGAATCAAAGTCCATCGTCATCAACAGCCAATTAAACCTGTCCGTGTATGCTGAAGTCCATATCCATGTCCATAGTCCATCATTAATTTCTCAACTATTCATTCATTGTTCTTTATTAACAATGCAAATAAGCTGTGATCCTTCAAACAAATCCATGAAGCATTACACATTATCTGCCTTTTTAGAATCTATCTATAAACTCCTGCTGGGACATATGTCAGAAACTTCTGCACCAATTGTGACCAAGAATTGTTTCTTTTCCTCAGGTTTTGCTAAATTGCAGACATTAAATAAAACAAAAAACTGCTTTGAATGCAGAAAAGCAGTGTCATCAGTCACTGAATACACAGTGACACACAGTCAGTCAGTATTTGGGAAAGTTCACCTCAGTCCTCCAAGTAGTGAGTTCTCTGGGAGGTTAAGTGCAATCAATGGACCAAAGGTTTGATTGAAAGGAAATGAAGAAGCCTCAATCAAACGTTTAGTGCTTGCACAGCACCCCTCAGACACAAGCATCCATCGTAGTGGGAAAACTATGACTTTGGAATATATTAAGTCCAAGGAGGAGGCAAGGAAACTTAGTCCACCACAGAGCCACTACCTGGAAGCTGCTAACAAAATGAAATGTATTTTATTGCTGTCATTGTAACTCTGGAATGACGTGTCAAAATCAATGCCATTTAGAGTCCCTTTGTAGCGAAGCAATATCCCAAAATCACCCACATTACCCCACATGCATCAATGCATCGAGAATTTTGACAGATCTCCATACCTCAGCCATCACATGCTCCCCGTTTTTCAACCAGCTGTAAGATGGTTTAGGCTTTCCATTGGCTTTACACTCCCAGAAAAGGTTTTCCTCAATGGACTGAGCTGTGTCAGTTATTGTCTGGAGCCAGTGAGGTTTTGCTTTATGTAAATAAAAAGGATAACGTTACAAGAAGCCGCCTTACGATAAATCATCGAGGCTTAAACTCAACATTCCAATAATCAGCATAATGAGAGACATCATCTGAAAAACGGCAATTTGAACAATGTTCTCACTTCTGATAAAAACTGAAAAATGGTGTCATTTGTTATTCAGAATGCTGACTGGAAATGAATTATGTGGAAGCCTCTGAAATAACGTTCATTTTTTACTGCTGCAGCCTAAATCGATAGTCAATCCAGTCATTTTGTGGCGACATTGTGGCCAAAACATTAAAGACATATTTTCTTTCAAACAAATGAGATTCAAGCTGCTGGTCACATGCATGTTTCCTGTACAAATGTGGATATCTGTTACAGACACACTCATTCCTGAGTCTCTCTGGATTCTCTGTCATTCAATTTGAAATGGCTCTCTTACCATGGAATGAAATACGACCCCGTGCAGCGTTTTTGCCTCTGTGATTCTCTGCAATGCATTCGTAAGTCCCTGAGTCTTCTTGCTGGAAATTAGGAATTTCAAGGACAGCGTTTGAGTTTTTCATTTTGACTTTGCTGGGGAAAGGGACTCCGCTGGTTCTCCTCCAACTTATTTCAGGGACAGGGCTGCAAAGGAGGAACAAAACATCCCAAAGATAACTGTCAGTCCCAGTGATCAAAGTGTGATTAAGCACTGGCAGACTATGCAGCCTTGTGAGTTATTATTCCCTACAAATGAAACTACAAATCAAACATTTCTATTCCTGTGTCTTTGATCTCCTAATAGATTGATGACTCTGAGAATTAATAATGCTCCTCTTGTGTATCCCTGAATCATCTTGAGGAAATCGTGTCTGAATACACAGTGACACTGACTTACTTTCCCAGAGCAAAGCATTCCAGTCTCACTACGGATCCCTTCGCAGCTGGCACTGAATCGGGGAAATTAACTTCTATTTTGGGTTCATATTCCCCCATTACTCCTGCAAAAGAGAGACAATAGTTCAAAAGCTTTTTACATCAATGATTAACAGCACAAATTACGCACACTCTGTGTCAGAGACAGAGCAGTAACAGAGTAGGACTGCAAACACAAAAATATGTATGTGCAAATGGAGCAAAAGTGACTGCTGATGGGTCAACCAATTTTGGGTCATTTGTCACAAAACTTTACATGTATAACGTCTGGACTACTAATAAATAACACTCCTTGCTTTTGCTTATTTTGCTCTGCTTTGCTGCCAAAGTTGATCATGGTCTCATCAATTTACTGTTAAATTTCATCATTGAGAGAGAGAGAGAGTCATAATTGGAGGACTACTCAACCTTGGTGGAGGTATGCGCTCTACTTTATTTTATATTCATGGCACTTTTATCAGGTCAAAGATTTCGTAGCAGACACAAAAGTTTGCCCTTTACTATTACCAATTACAGCCCCGTGGTCTGACAGTAATCGGCTGATTTGGGGGCCTGTTTTCAGATTAAAGGTCACTACAGACTTTGAAGAGCTGCAAAGATGTTAGAAAAAAGGTGCTAAATGTAGGTACCTACAGTCAGCTTCGGAAAATGCATCCTCTTTAACACAATCCATGTCTTTTTTTCGTGTTAATTAGTAATGATCAGTGGCATTTTCTATAAAAATAGAGGGGCCATTCTGTTTTTGTGTCTGATTTAATACCCAGTTTGTGAGCACTTTTTGCATTTCAACCAGCAGTTGGACTAGCGAGGAAAAAATGTTAATTAGCATCAGAAGCCATAGTAACCACGATGAAGTGATCTCAGTAGGAACAGAGCAAATACATGGCAACAATTATTGGATTATTTAGACTCCCACTTTAACAAACATTTTCTTACATGGTGTGTGATAGAAACTAATAGGGCACTGTTGAATCTACTTTTTTGACCGAACATCATAGTGAACAGTTACAAAGCATTACCATCACTTCTGAGGACCAGTGGTGTAGGAGAGCTGAGCACCTTCTCCTTAGTGATAGTGTTGTTCACCACACAAGTGTAGTTCCCCACATCTGAGGGTTCCACTTTGGCGATGTACAGACTACCAGTCTCTTGAGAGACAAACCGACGGCTGTCTTGTTGTACGAAGTATGGGTATTCATTGAAGATCCATGCAAACGTGAGCTCTAGGCCAGAAAAGGACAAAATAAATTTAATAAAGTTGTGTTCTGCTATGGCTGCCCATTCTAAATGTGACCAATTACACACAGATCCATCAGTCTGTATGTCTGGGTCAGCTGAACCGAAACAAACATATCCCACTATGAGTTTATATCGATAGAATATCACATAATTCTCCTCGCCTTTTCTCAGTTTCCCTTGGAAGAGCTCCCAAAGACATGGAAAATGTAATAGCTATCAGTGCACAAGAAACAGCAGAGCTAAGGAAAGGGAGTGAAACAAAATGGATTAAAGTGTGTTTGACACATGGCCTCCATTCCCCGGATCCTTGAGTGATGTGATTCATGGAAGGTATGGATGGATGGATGGATGAATTGAAGTATGGATATAGGAAGTGTTGTTATGAGGGCATCTCCCAGATCTGACTCATGCATGGCATGTCCCTTTGCAAGCAGCAGGTCTAATGTAAGAAAGGAGAGGCCCGCCATGATGAATTACAGTGTCATTCTGAGAAGAGCAGACATTGCAGATTTGCAGAAGCAAGGAGATGCTCAGTGTAATCTACCACTACGGAGGTGAGGAGCTCCGAGTCAAAAGGTGTATGCAAAGACTGTCAATCATACCCCGTCCCCTGAGACAGAAAGCCGCCAGTTTTGGATTGGATTGAGCGTCCGTGTGGGTGCAGCGATGCAGACACAAAACTTCTTCTTATTAGGCAAACAGGAGCTGTGGCTATGTGAACTGTGTAACTGTAATGAGCAGCGATAGATTTTTTTTCCTCAAGCACTTGTGAGAGAAAATGCAAGAAAATGACTTGAGAGCAGCAGAAAAAAGTTGCACGTGTGCCAGACAGCAAATGCACTGTAAAAATTATATCATTTGTGCTCATATCTACGTACTGCAATATCGTTGGAGTGAAGAAAAAGTCTATTGCAGAATAAAAAGGCAATGAGGTGAACTGAAAACCTGCAGAGATCTCTTAGACAAAATTTAGCACAGTTCAAGGTTATGCACAACATCGATGCTTTCACAATGACAGAGAGAGAGAGAGAGGGAGAGGGAGAGAAGCAGAGAACCATGGGCTGAAAGAGTCGGCAAGGGACAGCATGCTCACACTTCTTTATTCTCATTCACTTTTGGAAACACAATAGCGCCACGGTAACAGCAGCCAAGCATGTATAATCCTAAGTCAGAGAGGAAAGCTGTCAAACTGTATTTCACACACAGTGCTCTGACCTATTATCCCGTGGACCAGCTGCACAATGTACTGCACTATAAACTGCTCTCCTGTGGAGGGAAATCGGCTGGTTCAATGTGCGAGCTACTGTATCTGTGCGGGGAGACGAGCTGGGCAGCAGACATCGTCTGTGTCAGTTTACTGTGCATTCTCAAACAGATGGCGCTAAGCATTGTCTACCCGTTCGCCCATTTGTAGACTCCTCTTTCACCCATACATTTTAACTTGCCAAGTCAGTCAATGATCAAAACTATTTGTGTGATGTTTACCTCTTACAGAGATAAAGGACTGATCAAAAACAAACATCAGTTCAGAAAATACTCACTAATATCGCACAAAACGTTGCAAGATAACATAAAGAAAAATTTGTCCTCTTTACAATTTGCAAGACTGATGACTGATTTGAGAAAAATATTGTTTGGATGAGGAAAAACAAGCTGGGAATTGATTAGGTGCATTCTGTATTAAATACATGAGCATACACATAAATGGGTGTAAAAAACAACAGATTAGTGGATTGAGTGAAGGTTATTCTTTACACAGTCTTTATGCTTATCATCTTTTAATAAGAACAAATGATTCACATGAGTAAACTAATACAACTCCTTATGGCACAAATCTAGCATATTCAGATGCGGTGAGCTTACCTCCAGAATGTGTTGGTGGTCCGCATAACAAAACCACTCCTTGGCCCTCACGGACATTGACAGCACTCCTCGCTGTTTGAGTTTTGAAGTTATCAAGGTCTGACAAATAAAAATAAGATCTCAGATTAGCTCAAAGTATCTAAAACCATCACTAGTACAACAATATCACTATAAATATTGCATAAAGACATATGATTCATATTGGTTTCTTTGAAAAGGAGGCTCCTGAAACTATTTCTAGGGATGTAACTTTTTCAAACACGCCTCACTGATTCATGTTTTTGATGTCTCATTTTGAGCACTGGGACTTTAATAGGGCATCACTGATTGCCAAAGGACACCTCCTGACAACCCTCAAGCTTTCAAAGGCATCCGGGACGCTGATGAGATAGATGGCCCTGACTTGGTGATGTTTACCCTGCAACACAAACATTTTGCGGAAGAGATTAGGCTGAATGTGATAAAACGATGAGGAAAAGAAAATGGACTGAACAAAGATGTGGGAGCGTGCGTGACAAATGACAGTTTCCACCGCCAGCAGCAATAAGCAACATCATTATTAAATGTGGTGTAATCTTGCACTTAAAAGCATTAGCTTTCCCATCAATACTCTCAGCACTATCTATCCACTGCAAATGAATGAGGAGTTGCTGGCAGACAAAAGCTAAACCTGGGATGATAAACCACCCCTGGCTTCATAACTGATGAGAGGAGCCGGCGCAGTCCGTTCTGTACTCTGTATGCACCCTCTGGCTAACAGCCTGGAGTAAGCCTTCCAAACACAAACAAAAGAAAGTCAGTGTGACCGATAAGGGAAATTAGGAGACGGAAGATTATGGAGAGAAGTGGGACAGGGCGTTGGTAAGATTAATGAACAGCTCTCTGATGACCGCGGCAGAATCAAACGTGGCCAAGTCGTGGCAGGACATTGAGGAGGCCACAGGAGGAGGAGGATGGCTTGAAAAACAGACAGAGGTGATGTTTGTCTGATCTCAGCGAGCTACTTCTTAAATACAGAGATCTCCTCCTAAAAGAAATTTCTGATCCCGATACGCTGCTGTGACATGAGCCTCACACACGCAGCGAACTGTAAAAGCACTTCATAACAGCTGCTAATAATTATAACAGCAGTCCTTTTTTGAAATAGTGGGAGGCCACTCAAAGGGCCACTAATAATGACTTCACCGACGAGGACGGGATGACTCCTTCACTCAGATTGCATGAAATGGCAGCGAGGAGGGCGAGGATGTTGTTGGGCTCGGTGCTGGGGGGATACAGTTCTCTTTTGTTTGGCCTCAGCTGAAGAATAATAGCTCAAAACTCAGCTGCAGCAATTCATCTGTAAGTTGAATCACTCTCCATTATACAACGACTAGGCTAAGGATTACAGAGACTGACCATTACAGCCAAAATATGATTGGTTTATCGAGTATTGAATCTTTACCTGCTTTAAGCCTCCTGCAAACTGTGTGATAACAGCGATTTAATGAGTCCATTGCATGTCACGCTGCGCAAGATGTGTAAAAAAATTGTTAGTCGTAATTTTTTTGACAAGTTGGATGCACGTCAGAATGTGCAATGGATTCCTGGTGAATTGCAGAGGAATGACGGGCAGAAAAAAATCTGGCAGAAATGTGACATCGGCTTGTCATGCACTTAATAGACGTAAGTTGGAGCCAAATTGTGAGATTTTGGTCCTAAATATTGTTGCAGGTTGACTTTGGTAGCAAAGAGTGCTAAGTTGGGCATCGGTGAACATTTTTCATATTGTTTTCTCGAACCACCATTTTTGATTGAAGTGTTTGTCTGCAACAGCCAAAAGTCACATCAGTCAGTAGGAGTCTTTAAAGTCATTACACCACAGTGCAGCTAAATGTCCCAATATATTTATGCAATGTTAAGCCGATGTGAAAACAAGATCGACATGGAAAAACTGGAATTCATGAGTCTCAAAATTATGTCTATTTTTTATTTTATTATTTTCTCTTATGCAAGAAAAGTAATCATATCAAGCACCAAATGCACTACATAAATAATTTATCTTAAGCCAATGAGGTATTCCTTTTATTTTTCTGATATAGAGCTGACACGAAACAAGTTTGAAACATGAATTTGATAGTTAATGTTAATTTCACAAAAATCTGTTAGTTTAAAAAAAAAATCATCTTTGCTTGTTTATTTGTTTATTGCAAGAATCAGACCAAAAACTCTTAACAAGTCATTTTTGTCAGCTGTTGCGTCTTATAAACATCGTTTCGCACAATAACTGGAAAAAACCTGCCAGTATATCAGCCAGTTTCCAGTATAAATCAGATTTGTTTTTTTAGAGGTGTGTGTATCTTAAAATAGGACCATATAAGAGAGAAATTACACATACATCCATTTTCTATTCCCACTTACTGCATGCTAAGCATAGTCACGGGGGGGGGGGGAGCTAATCCACTATATACATGCGTAAAACA
>OMOW01028811.1:0-13061 GCA_900312555.1 Lamprogrammus exutus | reverse complement strand
GGTTCCTATTGCACACCTGGCTGTTCGAGGAGAAGGAATCTCTCTTTGAATTGCCTCTCCCAAGCTTTCTTCCTTTTCCTTATACATTAAGGTTTTTTGGGAGTTTTTCCTTGTCTTCCTAGAGAGCTCTGGGCTGGGTTGGGGACCGTCTGTTGTTGTGGGCCTGTAAAGCCCTTTGAGACATTGTATGTGATATTGGGCTATACAAATAAAATTGATTTGATTTGATTCATTTTAGTTAGACTTGGTCTTGCTCTGCTATGACAAGACAATGGGGTCCGCCCAGAGAAAAGTCCATTGGTGAGCATCGTACAGGCTGCAGTGCAGTTGCTGCTGTTTTCCTGCAGATGAGTGGATTCATCTGTTCCCCTCTGTGAAGAAACTCCGTTGAGCTTAAAAGGGTCATAAGCATGTTAGCTGCAGTAGGTCTATCATGGTGTTCACTCAAATGATTTATCATGGCTCACACCTTGGAAGAAATCTGAAAATGTCTGCTGATTTCGTCCAAACAAGCTTGTGCATTCTAGTGTTTTGTAGGTTTAATGTCTGCACTGTATGAGTCCTAATATTTTGCTCATTATGTTCTTTATTAATCGCACTGATGATACACACAAGCACTTTACTGTAAGAAAACTGATGCAACCAGAGCACGGTAGGCCGAAGAATATTAATACTATGTGCAGCTAATGATTCTATGTTGGCGGCTCTCTTTTTAACAGGAGTTTCCTGCATCTCGGTGCTGGTCTGAGCGTGGGCCTGAGTGGTCTGGCAGCTGGCTTCGCCATCGGCATCGTGGGTGACGCTGGTGTGAGGGGCACCGCCCAGCAGCCTCGGCTTTTCGTGGGCATGATCCTGATCCTGATCTTCGCTGAGGTGCTGGGGCTTTATGGCCTCATCGTGGCTCTCATCCTGTCTACAAAATAAGTGTCCACATCAGCACCATCTCATTCATTCCACATCAAAGCAGCAAGAACAAATAGGAGACTTTCACCTAATTCCATTACACCCTGTGGGTCTGACAGGATGGGATGGTGACAGAAGTGTGTTGGTGGTCCACATGAAAGCTCTGTCTTCAATAGATGTGATCTTTCCATATTCTTTAAAGCCATCCAGTTGTGTCAGGTCCTGTGTGTGCTGAACGGGCATGGAAATGTGTTGGATGTTGTGGGATGTGTGGACAGTCTGCCTGTTGTCTGATCTTAACCTGTACAGTGGTCCAAAGTCCTCATTCCCCCGTAATTGTAGTGTTCCATCTGTGCTGTGAGTGTGAGTATCAACGTTTACCCCTCAGCCCATTTACCTCTTTCATATTTTGTTACACTCGTTGGTGGTTTTTGATTCTCAGTTTGAGACTGTTTAATAATCGTGCACATTTTGCGTTCTTTTTGGGGACCATTTTCACATCACAATGGTGACTGCACTGCAACTGTGGAGACATTTTTTTAAATTATTTTTTTCACTATTTATGGAAGGCTATGAAGATTCTGTTACTGAGTTACTGAAACTGTCTAAATGGAATACTGTTTATTGAATACCCTATATACATATAAATTATCTGTGTATAGTATATAGAAATTGCACTGTTGGTATTTGTTCTAAGTACTTGGAATTCCTCTGGATGTGGTGTGATAATAAATGGAGGATGTCCACATGTTGACATAGGGTTAAAGTGTGTGCATGCATGTGTTTGGGTGTGTGTGTGTGAGAGTGACAGTGACTTGAGTGTGTGCAAGTGTATTTGTGTTTGACATTATGAAACACTAGTATTGTTTACCTTGTAGTGCTGCTGTATTTATTTTGTTTAAGGTGAGAGCTCACTGTTCAGCCATGCCTGTCAGATTTCCAAATAAAACTCAACCTCCTCCAGAATATCTTTGTCAAGCCTCTTATGTCTCCTCTTATCACCAGGAAGTCCTAAATGTATTAATACCAAACAATGCAGATGCAGATGCCTCAAAACTGAAAGTTTGTGATCTCTCAGTTCCCAGAAGCTCAGGGTTTTCCATTCCAAAATCCAGGATCAGAATGAGTGAGGGCTGGTTACAGTTGCAACTTACATGAAGCTACTTGTCAGTTTTATTGCTGTGTCAAAGCAGTGAGGACAACTTGCATATTTCCAACGTCAACACGGTGGATTGTCTTCTCTGCTTTGATTTGATTTTTTCTTCATTAAACAGTAAAACTCTGTACAACATTGGAGAGGCAGAAAATATATGGGAAAGCAGAAGGCTGTCGATCCAACAGAAAAGTATGTCTGGAACTCAAACACTTTCTTAAGATCTCTGTCATGTTCCCTGGACATAAACCATTTTGAGGCCGATTTAAAAAAAAAAAAAAAAGTTCCACACAATTGCAGGTTTGTAAGTGCTCATAAAAGTTAAGTAGAATCTGAAAATGACTTTGTTTTATACAGTATTAATAGAGGGAACAAAGTAAATGAAGATTATGTGGACATATCTCTCTATATAAAAAAAATATATATATATACAGCCTCAGTGTTGGAGCATAAACATAAATACATTTTAGACACAAAACAAATCCATTCCATACTGTCTATTAATTCTTGCGTACTTAATGAGAGTAACATGCTTAATTTAAACACTTTCCAATCAGCATATAGCAGAGCCCCCTCACAAAATGTAAACCCTGGAATATTGCAGAAATGCATTGGATGAGTTGATGCTGGTGATCGTTGAAGCCAGTGCAGAGGAGCCTGATGGTGGATGTCCTCACACGACTGGAGGATGCTGACTCCGAGAAAACTCCAACTGCATTGAAATCAGTTTAAATATAATTGAAATGCATAAACATATTGACGTACAAGACTTTTTCCCATAAAACGTCGGGCCAAGAGTTCATTTTAATTGTTAAAGTTTGAAAGTCATGCTGTCATTAAACGCTTTTATGTAATTTGAATGGATTTGTCTCAAAGAAATCATGTGGTGACAGCAGTCATCCGACCAACAACTTCAAACCAGAGTTCGTATATATTATGACTTGAAAGTACACACAAAGAACACGTCTTTTTGTTAAATGTTTGCTTTCTGTTTAACAAACATACATTTATATAAATTAAAGATTTTTTTCCCTTATACATGTCACGTGACCCGGTGAGTAAAATCAGGCTGTTATTGTTTACGGTCTAGAATGGAAGTGGGTCACGAAAAAAGGAAGCTTTGTTTAGGCGTTTAGCTGTCTGTGTTACTAACTGTTGCGGGATTCTGCCGGCTGGTTTGCAAATAAAACCACTGTGCTCCGTTTTTGTCCGTGAATGCTGGTTCGGACCAACACACAGGTAAGCTTCGTGTTGTATTCTCTGCTGCTAACAGCACATAGCTAACGATAGCTAGCTAACTGGCTTACGCGAGGTTGCAACCTGCCAGGCTATTCCGCAGGCTAAACCTTTAGCATGTTAGTCAATACGCGTTCCGTCTGTTTAAACACAAAGTTAAAGTATATCCGTGAATGTAGCTGCCAATTTACGTAAAACCTTGTTACCTTGTTATAGCGAGTTAGAAATGGATTCACGGCTAGCGTGCTAATTGCTCTCGTTAGCTGGGGCAGCTACGACTCTGACGGCTAGCGTATGCTGGCAAGATGTGTGTGTTTTTGTACACAATTAAACAACTTTCGAGATTATTTGAGCTGTTTTTGTCAACGTTCCCTCACATTGTGTCTGGAAGTAAGTTAGAATGAATTGGCTTTGATATAATGACCTAAAATAAGGCGCAAATCCGATACACTTTTATTATGGACTCATAATCAAGTATATACACGTATACTGCATATATATACACATATGCTGTATACACACATACACACTTACCTACACGTTTGCGTTTTTACATCCGGACATTCTAAACAACCAAAACAATCAGTTTATTTGTAGCCAATTGTAAGTATGGGGAGTTTTGAATATACTTATTTCTACATGTATAGAGTTGATTTACTACAAAAGTGTGCATTATATAGTCGGAGGATCTATCTATCTATCTATCTATCTATCTATCTATCTATCTATGTAAATCACAACGGGAAATCGATGTATCAAATTGTAGTAAGATACAATAATGTAACATTGTCAAAAGATATACAGTATATCATCTGTACAGAACGAGTTGACGTACAACAAAGTGTATTTTAAACATTTAAGAAAGGAGGTGAATGTGAAGAAAACGCGCAGGTTTGTCAGTGTGAGTCATAATTTTGTGATAATAATTATGTGAGTCATATGAGTCCTTGCCTTTAAAAAGCAGTCCATTGTGCCACATTCCTCCATAACCACAACAAACTCATTCACTTTGACCTGCCATGACTCACAGGGTTAATTTGGTGAGATGCGTATTTGTAACTTCCCTGCTTTGTTTGGTTCAGAGTCTGGGCTGACTGTCAGTTTCTTCTACAGGTCAGATTCTGTTTCTGCCATGTCCAGGCGAAGCAGGGACAGTCGGGCGTGGCAATATGTTTGGGGTGGAATCCGACGGGATGCTGATGCTCGGGCGCTCGTGGTGGCAACTGAGAGTGAAGAATGGGGCTATGAGCGCCTAGAGGTAAGGACACATAACTCATATCCATGTCACCACGTAACTGCTCAAATTGTTCTATAGCTGTTGCAAAAAAGTTTTGTAAAGCTTAAGGTTTGTTTGTTTACATTCTGTGTAATCTGTCTAGTCTAACTGAACCCAATTATAACTTTGGTTAATTGGTTGATAAAGTAACTAAGGAGGAAATAGCTTTTTCACACAGGGCCAGTTGGTGTTGGATAACTTTTTTTCCCTTCAATAAATGAAATGATCATTTTTTTCAGGTTGTTTTTGTTCAATATTAATTTTGTTTGACAATCTGAAACAATTAAGTGTGACAAATATGCAATAATAGAACAAATCAGGAAAGGGGCAAATGCTTTTTCACGGCACTGAATATAATTAATCATTTTCTAAACAAAAGCCAAAAAACAGTATTATCAGTATATTTTAAATGCCAGTATTTTCCAATTTGACACCCAGTTTTGGATTTTGTGACAGTCTGGCCAATTTTGGGGCCAGTCAGGTTTCTCTTAATGGCAAATACAGTAAGTTAGTCAAGAGTTCACGACAGCCCAACCCCAAATCTGCACTGTGATGCTGAGATTTGAATGAGCTCTTTCTCTCTGCACGTGTGGCTTCTAAAAGTACAGTGATTCAGACTCTGAGGAGGACTTCCCAGAGGAGGTGGTCTCTCCGGTCCCCAGTGCCGTCCCTGTCACCGGAGAGTCCTACTGCGGCTGCGATTCTCCTGCTGACAGCAGCTATCCCCGTATGCGAGGCTTTCACCAAGTCAAAGACTGCCACTGTGGAGAGGACGACCAAGGTACAAGACAGCACCATCAGTCCACACAGGATCACTAGAATAACAAGCACCCAGTTTACATGTGACAGGTTAAGTGATATACATCTGCATCCATTTATATTGTCTGTATTATGTCCACATACTGATTTCTGTGTTTGTTTGTGACCTTAGTGAAAACTGAAATCCAATGTCCATGCATCACTTCTGATATTCTAGAGTTTGACTGGGTTTGGGATGCCAACGGCAGGTCCACAGCGACACTGCTGAGCTGCGACAATCGCAAAGTCAACTTTCACACCGACTACAGCTGTGGGACAGCGGCAATCCGTGGCTCCAAAGAGCTGGCTGAAGGGCAGCACTTCTGGGAGATCAAGATGACCTCCCCGGTGTACGGAACAGACATGGTAAAGCTCTACGCCTTACCAGCTGTTGTTATCTGAAGTCAGCTTGCAAATGTTTCAGTAATGCTGGGAAATGTGTGGGAGCCCAGGTTTATTTGTTTTAAGAAGTGTGGTGTGTTTCTGCACAGATGGTTGGCATTGGCACTTCTGATGTCAACCTGGACAAATACAAACATACGTTCTGCAGCCTGCTGGGAAAGGATGCAGACAGCTGGGGTCTTTCCTACACTGGTAAGACTAAGCCAATAGTTGGCTACTCCTGAGAGTCTAGCAATGGTTGCGCAGGTGTTATGGTTGACGTTGGAAATGATTGTTTGTTTTTCCTTTCCGCAGGATTGTTGCATCACAAAGGAGACAAGATGAACTTCTCTTCCCGGTTCGGACAGGGATCCATCATTGGATTGCATCTAGACACCTGGCACGGCACGCTCACCGTCTTCAAGAACCGCAAATGCATCGGTCAGTACTGCAAGAGCACAGTTGAGCAGAGCACTGATACTTTATGAGATGTTTGAGTAAAATCTTCCTACAGAGAATGACGGAAATATATCCATCCATGCATTGAATGTGGTTTCTGTGCAAACTTTCATACATATGGTGTGACATTACATCTGTTACATGCGACAGTGATACGTTTGTTATCCTTCATCCAGGTGTGGCTGCCACAGAGTTGCAAAATAAGAGGTTTTACCCGATGGCCTGTTCCACAGCAGCGAAGAGCAGCATGAAGGTGATCCGGTCCTGCTCTGCACCCACCTCCCTGCTGTACCTGTGCTGTGCTCGCCTGCGCCAGCTTCTGCCTGACTGTATAGATACCCTGGGCGTGCTGCCACTGCCTCCAGGCCTCCGTCAGTTGTTACACAATAAGCTGGGTTGGGTGCTCAGTCTGAGCGGCGGCACCGCAGAAGAAAGTCCTGAGGGGTCCGAGCAGCCCTCAGTCTTGCCTGTTTCACCCTTGGCCGGACCGTCCTCTTCAGAGAGCGACTCTGAAGGTTGCACCTCTGACCCGGAGGCCTGCCAAAGGAAACGATGCCGCTGGACGTGACTGGACGGCTCGATTCCTACCTCCTGTTTAACACTGCTAGACATCAACCAGCTGTAAGGCATTTAATCTGGTGTTACCTACCTGCCTCATGCGTTCCTCAAAATAAATGTCAGCCAGTAGTAAAGAAAATAACATAACAATAAGATTGGTGCAGAGGGAGCAGTAGGTAGAACCGTGACAGCAGCTATTCTGACTGCACATTTTAACTGTGATCCTCTCTATACAAACACGATGACACTCGTCACACACTCGGTATCCAATCCAGCTTCAGTAATAAGTGAAAAGAACGCGGTGTTATTTTGTTGGCAAGCATAGTGTGTTACAGATCACTTGCCATCATTGCTTGAGATAAAAAAGTGTGTAACTGTAAAGTGCGACACTGCAGTGTGATGAACGTGGTGTGAGTTATGGTATATATGCAAAAAGATTCTGGAATCTGGGTTTCCAGAATGGAGACTTTACGGCTGATTCCTTTGTTTTCATCTTGTATGCAGATAATGTTAATGTTGTTCTCAGCTATAGTCCTATCAATGCATAATCTGTCATCTTCACATCTGCAATTATCCTTTAGGTTGCCAAAGCAAGTATATCAAAGGGACATTGTCCCATGAGTGGAAGAGACAAAGGAACATGCTGTAGGACATTTTATTCTTGTTGTTTGCCACTGAAATGTAGAACTTTGGGGATTTGTGCTTGTTTGCTGTCGTAGTGGCAGTTGATGTGAAGATGGATGTCAGTGTTATCTCTGCGTGTTTAGCCTAGCTTAGCACAAAGACTGGAAGTGGAGGTAAAAAGCTAGCCTTCATCTGAAGTGGAAAAATATAGCTTCTGCTGACCTTGCTGTAATAATAGTTCTATATACTGTATATGTTTACACACACACACACACACAAGATACAAAGTGTAAATATGTCCATTTTGAAGTCACTTCCAGTCTTTGCATTAAGCTTGGCTGAACTTGCCACAGCTGCTGAACACAAAGAGATTTAAGTGATTTTCAGCTTCTGCCAGTTTGACAGCAAACAAGTTCACTTCAAGTGTGTTTGAATTCTCCTCGAAGAAAATCTGAGAGCACTTTGCTGCTGGTTTCCCTCCTAAGTGGAAATGTTTCTGTTCTTTTTTGAGGGATCAGCTATCATCCTCAGACAATTTATATACTTAAACCTGCTTATCAGATTATTAATCTTTTCTATTGTAAAATGTAGTTGAAAAAACGTTTTGTTACATTAACAGCGAAACTTTGAGTAGACCTCACATGGTTTTAGGAGCTTTGTTGAGTATTTAATCTGCTACCAGCTTTTAAAAGTGTTGACTAATCGTCTATAGAAACTACAGATTTCCTCTTTTCCAAATGTTGTAAACACGATATTATGATATGTAACAAATTTAAGTCTTACTATGATACAAATATGTCGAAATGAGACGGAGTTTATGAAACTCACTCATTGCTGTTACATCTTTTTAAAACCTTGCATTTGATCGATCCAATATTAGATAATGAGCAGTGTTAAGGTCAGACATTTTTGTACTGTCTTTATGCAAAGGCTTGTTTTCCATTGTGTACCTCACAACGCCTCTTTACTATCATTGATTAGATTCAGTATTAAGTGATCAGATCGGATCATTGGACCTGGGTCAGATATTACATGTAAATAAGAAACATTTTAAAAATAGGTTAAATCGTCTGTTGCAAGCTGTTAAAGTTCACTTGCATAATGAATTATTTAAGTGAACTTTATAACAGCTAACACATTTTTAAAATAGGTTAAATCATCTGTTGCAAGCTGTTATAAAGTTCACTTGCATAATGAATTATTTAAGTGAACTTTATAACAGCTAACACATTTTTAAAATAGGTTAAATCATCTGTTGCAAGCTGTTATAAAGTTCACTTGCATAATGAATTATTTAAGTGAACTTTATAACAGCTAACACATTTTTAAAATAGGTTAAATCATCTGTTGCAAGCTGTTAAAGTTCACTTGCATAATGAATTATTTAAGTGAACTTTATAACAGCTCACAACAGACGATGACAGTTTTACTGAAAGTATAACCATTGTTTGCAAACATACTGTTTTATAATAAGTTAGTAACAGTATGAGAATTAAAAGCATTACTAATCTGGGTGTGTTTGTCTGGTGTTGGTTGATCTGTCTTGAGTAACAAAACATAAAGTATGAGTAATATACTGTGTTTTGACTCAGGTCTGACAGCTACACAGTATGCCATGTCTGTCCTCTGTGTCTGGACTAAAAAAGACAAGAGATGTCAGGTTTTATGCAAGGTTATGCATAATGCAAGCATTTCCTGTGAAAACATGTGATATGGTGGCAGTGTGGTGAAGGTACCAGAGGACCACGCTCATCAGCCATGAGCGCTGGTTTGTATCCATGTGGTTTTGTGGTGTCAGGGTTCCATTAGGATATCCAGATATGTCATGTAACTGTCGGGGGAGGAGGGTGGTGGGGGGGTGTTGCCTAACATGTTTTGTTTTTTTGTCTCCTATCACAGTGTTTATTCTCACACCGATGCATCTAAGCACTTTTTCTTACCGTTACTGTAAATAGGAGAATTCTAAATGTTACTTCTCACATTATTAGTGTAAGTGAAGGCCTTTACCTGCCTTTTTCTGTATATCAGCATGGCCTTTTCAGCTGAAAATATAATAAAAATCGAATGTGTACAGACAAAGGATCTGGTGTTTATTAGTTTCTCTCCTCAGATTTTCATATTGGGAAGTTTGTTTTTGAGAAATTGTCAGTTGGAGAAATAAAGAATGGTGTGGATAATTGCAGATCAGCAGAGCATTTATGAAAGGATGAGATAAGAATAGTCTTGGTGCGATTTATTGCTTTGTTTATGTGACGAGAACCCTGCCATGTGCATGTTAGCTACAACATATTAAATGTTTTCAGTAGATGTAACCATGTTTCATGTGCTTAATCTACCCCAAACATCAGTTTTACTTGACATACACTCGACGACACATATATCAAAAACTCAGCTCTTTACAGAAATATAAACATTTAACGTGCAATTTGTTTTTCCTGCATTTCAAAAACTCAATAGAGCAAATATTCTACGTGGGAATATGCTTTTTAAAACTTATTTCATGTCAAAGTTTTAAAGTTAAAGTTAACTGAGGCGGAACAAAACACTAGCAGCGCTTTTACACGGACTATTTTGCAGTCGGACCTCCTCGGCGGAAGTAGTGTGTCTTGTGGAGGTCAAGTGGAATCTGTCCGACTCCGGGAAATTAGGTATAATTGATTCGTTATTTGTGAAGTGATCGTTACGCATTCACTTGATTGAACGTTGTTGAAAGGATTTTTGCATTTGAATCATCTTTTATGCTATATGACAGACGTGTTTGTGCTCTGATGGCGCTAAAGTTAGCTCTGTGCTAAGCAACTGGGATTGAATGAGCGACCCGGCTCGAGTTTAATTTAGTTATTAAAACAGCGACTTAATATGTACATTCAGAATTTACTAAATTTTAGAGTTTAAAGGTAAATGGATGTAATCTACCTCGACGCGTAACGTGTTCCCAGCATGTGAAATGATGATGGACACAATTTCCTGTTGTAGTGTGATCAAAAAAGACACAAACTTTGAGTATTAAGTTTAAATTCTTTTAGACATTATACTGTTTAATGCCAACCTCAGGAAAACTGTCTCATTATTACCTCTGTGTATGTGTGTGTGTCAATGTTTTCGTTTGTGTGTGTTGTGGCAGGATAACTAAAAAGGTTACTTACAGATTTTTATAACATTTTGAGAGTTGGGCCAAGGAACATTATAGTAGATATTGAGGCAGATCTGGCTCATAGTTTAAGGTTATTAAATATTTATGACATTATTTTTAGGCCATAGACAACCATTCAGAATGATTGTCCTGGTTTTGGGTGTTATGGTGAGTTAGAGGGAAACGTTTGGCCTTGGCAGAGGTTTGCGCTCTCTGTGTGCTGTCTTGTTGGAATATAGATCATTAGATTAGATGATAAATGAGTTTTTATTGATGGGAAGTAGAAAGAAAAAGTCCAGCCTATAGCCCAGTAGCTAATGAGTTGGTTTCTAATGTAAACAAGACTTCACACTGTTACGCCTCCTGCAGGATAAACCCCCAGCATTGACTGTGTGGATCCATCATCAGCACAGACTGAGGAGGAGCTGCAGTCATGGTGAAAAAGAAGCGAGTCCGCCTCATAGCCGAAATGGCTCGGAAGATCCGGGCCTACCGAGAGCTGAAGTCCCAACCGCGAGAGTCCCAGAAATACGCCCTGGACTATGAAACGATGAAGCGGCCTCACACGGGCAAGATGCTGCCCGTGCTGGCCTGGCAGGACGTGCGCAGGGAGAGCCGCCTCTTCTCCCTGCTGGCAGGCATGAGGCTGTTCGGGGTGGGCCGCATTTTCACCCGCAAGTCCTGGCTAGAGGATCACCCAGAGCCCAGCTACTGGCACATCACCAAGGTCAAGGTGGACTACACAGCGGAGGTGAGAGCAGCTCGCATCCTTTCACTCTCAAGTCTGCATGTGGTCAAAGTAACTAAGTACATTTATTTACTCAAGTAATGTGCTTGGATGAGTACAAATGCGCAATGCAGACTCTTAATGGGGAAACTTAAGGTCTTCATTCCATTACACAGGGAATTATTGCACTGCATTTATCTGCCGGCTGTAGTTAGTTTGTGTATTCAGCTTTAACAATCAACATGAGGTCATTCTGACTGTTGTAATCCAAAGAATCTTGTATCTGAGCCTTGTTTAAGCTTGATGACAGAAGAGAATTTAATGAATCTAATGTGAATATCTCACACCTTCAACATGTACCAGGTAAATATTTAAATTCAATTTTGGTCCCTGGGCACATTTGACTGCTAATACTTGTTTACTAGTTGAAGTAAAGTAGTTGAATGCAGAGCTGCTGCTTGTAATGAAGTGTTTCTCCATTGTGATGTTACTTCTTGTTAAAGGATTTGACCACTGCAGTGAAGAATTTCGTGAAATTGAGTGTGTTTTGTCAGTGCGTCTGTTACGATGCACCCGTCATCTGTTTGTCATGTTTGGGATCTGTGAGTGAAAAGGTGGCCTTGTTTGTCTGTGCTTTAGAACATGGATCATGGCAGAGCGTGGGGAATACACACATATAAAGGTAAGAGTCCTGAATGATGCCTTAGTTTGACTTTTCAGTATGTTTTCATTTTTGAAATCAGCTTGCAGTTTGCTTCTTCTGCTCTTTTATCAGCACTTTGCTACTTTTTTTTAATAGTGCATAGCCGTCTGTCAGTGTGCATAAAGGGAATGTACAGTATATGACATCACTTGTGCATGAGCGCAAGATCAAATTTAGTGATATGTATAAATCAAAACGCATGTATTTAACAATAATTATTCCGATCTGAAGAAACTGGAATGTCAGGTTATCTCCCTGCATTATGTGCTCAACAGGAAAACAGGAGAGCGAGGTCAGAGAGGTGGACAAGGTCATGTACCATGACTGGCGGCTGGTGCCGAAACACATGGAGCCACAGTTTAAGGACTTTGAGCCGCTTCCTGAGCCGCCTGTGCGCTACGTCCCCTACCCCCCGCTGCTCCGCGCCATGATGCTGGCCAACTGCCACAAAGCAGGAGGCAGCGCGGCCGTGGAGGAGCCGACCTTGCCTCTAAAAAGGGACATCCTGCTCAACAAAGACTATTTCCGCAGGCTAGAACAAGAGAGGCAGAGGAAAGAGGGGACCGCTGTGTGATACACAACATGGCTCTGAAGCTAATGGGTGACTAATCGATTGATAATTGATGTTTTTGGACCTCATCCGTGATGATCCACGTATCCATGTCGAAGTACTCTAGACCCACCACACCCCACTGCCCTTTTAACTACTCGGGTCAAGTTATTTCTCTGCTAGGAAGCCTGTTTGTGTTGTCTGTGTTATGCTGTACATATTAAATTTATGATGACATGCGAGCACTATGATTGGGTTTTGATGCCTCTGTGTAAACCTGCCTTGTTTGTAGCATCAGACAGAAGGAAGTGGCGCTAGAATCAAGTGTTAACCTTGCAGACATCAAAGATCCTGCTGAATTATCTAAATATTTTGATTAACTGCTAGAGACTAACATCCATTTTCTGTTTCTGATAAATTATTATAATTATAAATTATTAAAGAGTGGACGGTCAGACATTAGAGTGCATACCTCTGCCATGCCCTGAAACTCAAAACGGGTCTAAGGCAGATTGAACCTTATAAAACTAAGGCAACTAAAGGAATTTAACTTGCAAAAC
>OMOW01028809.1:3726-20017 GCA_900312555.1 Lamprogrammus exutus | reverse complement strand
CCGATGGAGGAGTGTACAGGCGGGTGGTCCACTTTGCTGAGCCTGGTGCTGGCACCAAGGACCTGGCACTTGGACTGGTGCCCGGTGACAGGCTGGTGGAGATAAACGGAAGGAATGTGGAGAACAAGAGCCGGGATGAAATAGTCGAGATGATCCGCCAGTCGGGAGACACTGTGCGGCTGAAAGTGCAGCCCATCCTGGAGCTGAGTGAGCTGAGCCGCTGCTGGCTGAGGAACACTGAGGGCATACGAAGGGAGGCCAGACATGTAAGCAGCTCCTCCACACACAAACACCTTGAAAAAAGTCACATAACCCCCTCTTGGGTTGACTGGTGCTGAATTGAGTGCAAAGTTTATGTTGAAACCTCTTGCGATGCCACAGATGTCTCAGTTGATTGTTTGTGTCTAACTGTAGTTAACTCTCACTGAACAAAAACATGTTCTCTCTTTAGAGCCTCCACTCTTCTGGGTCTCTGATAAATCTCAAAGTCACAGTTTTCTCAGTTTTCTAAGTGCAAAATTCAGAAACTCTCCTTATCATAGCATGTTTGGATTGCTTCATTGATAAGGCTTTCTGTGTTTTTCCAGTGTAACTGTAATTCTCAGACTGCTTCTATAATGTCACGTCTACCCATCTGTTTGAGATGTGCGAGCTGAAGCGTACTTGAGGCCAGTAGAGCCGAATGCCTTGGTTAACTTTGTTCTGCCTTTCGTGGTTTGAAGAAATGGATTTTGGAGGTTATTTTATGCACTATGTTAAGAGTAGCCTACATATTCTATTTTCCACATGCCTTTTCAGTAATCAACAGCACACTGTTTTGAATCAGATACACATATTTTCTTCAGCGTTCTGGAACATGCTCTCTTTTGAGCTTACGTTTTAAGATCTTAGCAGTCATGTGCACTGGAAAATGTTGACACAATAGTTTGTGTGCTTGTTTGTGTGTGTGTGTGTCTATCTTTCTAGATAAATACTAATGCCTGTTTCTCTTGAATAAGAAATGATTAACCAAACGGCAGATTAATACTATCTATACACTTCTGTAAATGATTGTTAAGGCAAATATCTTTTAACTGTCTGACTGTATTTGTTCAAATTTGGATTTACATTATATTGAAAAAAATTCTTTATAGTCTAACTTTCCTTTTTTCACCTTGAATAGTCATTTGAAATATTTGGAAGACACAATAAATCATAATGAATTTAGAGAGTGGTACAGTATTTTGAATGGTTGTAATTAGACATGTCATTTTAGCCCATAGGGGTGTGTGAGCAGTTTAGTCAATTTTTGTGTTGTTATTTCCTTATTTAATGTTATTAATTATATAAATAAAAATATTTTTGATATTAGGCAGAGGCTGCTGCATCTAGAGGAGCCTAGTGGAATCTAGCAGTTGTAGAGTTGAAGCATTAGGATGAAGTACAAGGAACAATCTACGAACACACACCTAGAATGTTTGACACACAGTCTTCTTTCACTTCTGGTTGAGTCATGCCTCAACGTGGTCAATTAAAGGCTTATTGCGTCCTGTGAGACAAGTTGCACGTCTGCACACACCCATATCATTACTGTCAGAAGTGATTTCGATCAGCTGTCAAAGGCAGAACACCTGCTGTGACATCACTGATAGAGGTGACTAGTGCAACAGGTAATTTGTGTATTGTGTTGCTTTGAAACCTTCACTGCTAATGCAGTTTTTGTCACCTCTTAATCGGTGAGTGTTAAATAAAAAAGGAACATACAGGCTACTTTTCACTTACTAACTTAGTAGTTTAATGAAAGGCATAGTTACTTTAATTCCATTTTTGAGTGGAAAAAACAAGGATTCATGTGGTATCCATTTTTGTTGTCAGTTGTCTAGCAGTGGTGTTCTCATGAATTTAACCACCTGAACACCAACAATTACATAAAACTAACTTCACGTGATGTAAACAGGATCTCTTGAGTTCTATTTGAAGGCGGCATCAGTCTCACTAGACCAGGTAAACTTGGTATAGCATGTGCTTTATTCCACTACTCTGGGCTCTGAAAGCAAGGTCCTCTATCTGCCTTAGACCCCATAAATGATGACAGCAGAATCATCTTTCCTTTTACAGCTTTCCCAAATCTTGGCAAAAAAGGGATCTTTAGTCTCTTAAATGTCAGCAGATGAGGCTAATATCACTGGTAAGTGGCAGTGCTGGTGGTGAGCGTTGATTTCACCAGGATTCAGATTGTGGTGTTTAAAAGCTACTGTGATGTTTTTCAAAAGGGTGTGTTGTTTGTACCCTTGTTTGGGTGAGCAGACTCATCCATTTGGCTTTTTGATGTCAATTGGTTTTTAATTCTGTTTACTACATCCGCCCCTCTCTTCCTCCATTAGTCAGTCTTCATTGTATGTTGTTCTTATTATTTCCCAATACACCATTCCTGCAGATTGTTGAAGTCGTAAAATGTATTTGTTTGTTTAATTCAAGCCTCACAAATGTGTGGACTTCCTGGAAAAAGTGCAGTTAGCGTGTTCATTGAGCTGTCTATTGCGTTATGTACTGCACATACACTTGTTCTTGCTAGTATATCTGATGTCTTATTTTGCTAAATAATGTGTCTAGCGTTTTTAGTTGTTTAAAAAGTGTTTAATAGTTATTGTATTGGTACTCAAAAGCCGCAGATATCACACATCAACAGTAGGAGAATATGTTCATGTAGTAGGCCTGGTTGGCAGTGCCAGAAGGCTTTGTTTGTTTGCCTCTGTTGGCTTTGGTTCAAGGGTCCTTGTGACAGTGAGAATGAATGGGACTCTGATCACCCCTCCCACTGCAATTGAGTTTATCTGCAAAGGGAGGGAGAGAGTGACTCTACACAGCCCATGTTGTCTTTTTTCTCAAGAGAGACACAACGAGCAACTTACACACTCTTATTGCAGGGAGACTGAAAAATCCCATTCTACCTCTAACTGGGTAAAAGACTTATTATGTGTCATGTGAGGAGCTGCTAATGAATTCCATAGAGTTAACAGGAAGTGCACACTGGAGGGACCTTAATAGAGGCAGTGTTGGGTCACAGATTTCACCTAGTGAAATCACCTAAGTTCATGTGCCTATCTCCGAGTGTGTACCGCTGATTTGTGTGTCTATTAAACAGCAGGCCTGTCTTCGTCTCCTTTGTCCACTTTAACAAATATCACCAGCTTGCCTGCTTGTCTAAATACAGGTGAGCAATAGATTCAGTCCAGACAAAGGGTTTTAAATGGGAGCTTACATAATTCATGGCTTCATGGCTCTCAATTCCAAACCAGCTGCCTAAGTTGGTACATATTATATTCCTGATGCAACCCTCTTAACAAACTATGAGTGATTTTTCAGTAAGGATTCACTCCTTTTACAACACAACATGAAGTATCATGTGACAACACTAGTTGAATGGAACTGTGTAGTTAAAGATGACATGAACATTGATTAAGCTTTATGAACATATCAGTTGTCATTAAGTGTCATTTGGATACTACTGTCACTTTTACTGCAAAGCTGGTGGACATATGCTGTCATAGACATCTCATATTAGGCTTCATATCAAAAATTAAAGTGTGGATGTATGTGTTCAGAGTACATTAAACCAGTATGTGGTGGACTGTGAACATGGCAGTTACCCTACTACAATTTTTACCAGGACTTGTTTTTCCTCTTATTTCTGTAAAATGTAATTTTGTAGGGAGTACGTATTGAACATTGTCAATGTTGTAAAACAAAGTTGACACCTTTTAGAAGTGCATCCAGTAAAACAAACCTGTGTGCACAGGTGTGCTTCAACAACAGAGATTAGATGTGGATCCAAGTGTTTTTAAACATTATAGTCCAGCAAAGTTTTCAAATTGGAAATGTGTAAAATCTGTTCCGTTTATGTAATGTGGCAGAGTTTGGAAGCTTCATGAACTGTTATTACATAACAGTGTTAGTACAGAGTAATAACACTATCCTCTCGACAGAACTATAATATGTGATTTTTGTATGATATACCTGACAATCTGAATAATTTCATTAAACTGATTAAGTTTAATGTAACCTAAATATACTCATCCAAACAGTTGATCAGTGTCAATTCTGACAGCCCTCTGTGAAGTTGCCATGACACCTCATTCAAGTTCAATTCCCTTTCTGACATATGCTAGCTTTACTCTTGAGACTCTATGATTTTAGAGAGTGTGCCTGCTGTTAGCCACATTTTTGTTAACCACCTATTGGGCCCAGAATCTAACTAGTGTGAAATGTAATATTTAAAAGAAGACGGGCTGTTCAAAGCAGCTTCCTGGTCGGCTGCAGTGGGAGTTGAACAGATGCACACATTCAACAGTGTTGTGGTCCAATGAGTCTTTCACACATTACAAAAACATGAAGATATAACTAAGACTTGAAAACAGACAGACAGGATGCCCCTATTCTTTTAGCAATGGCCAGTATGGGCAGGATGTACTGTAAACGTACCAGGATGGATTTGGAAAGGATCAGACACTGACTCCCTGCAAGAGCAAATACGACAGGCCAGGTACAAGCTTGACAATAGGATGTCTTGGGGTGCTGTGGCTCTGGAATGTTTTGAAACTATGGCACCTATTCACAAAGCATTTTTACAGGACCTCAGAGGCCCCAACCCCCATTGAATAAGAGATTTATTTTGTTTGTACTCATGAGACAGGATAGCTTTTTTCTGCAGATGAGGCATTTGGTTGCGAATCTGCTAATTTCACCTTTTTTTGTCCAGCTCAGGTTTGGTCTCAAACTGAGTTGAAGGCTGAGATCTATCAGCATTTTTGGAGGTCTGTTCACTGTGACAAATTGTTCCTTTACTTGCCCTGACTGTCCTCACTGTTGTGTACCTGGACACACACCTGCCGCATGCTTGTTGTGTTACCAGGACAATCTGGAAATGTTTATCATCTGATGAATCCTATCCGCAGTAAAATTGTGGACAACTGCAATGTTTATCCCTTATTTCCTAGAAGTTGAAATGTTTCAGGACTGTAATGTATAATGGACACAGCAGGCTAGTTCCTCTGGAACCCCAATTTACCATGCCACCCACTTTGGAACTACTGATCTAGCATGTTGTATGTGCTTTATGAGGTGATTTAACATTTTTGATGATTTTTGATTCCGTAACAGTATAGCACTGATGAACACTGCTACTTGAGGTGTACTATGTGCAGAGATCCAGCCCAGGTCACTGAACAGCTCCAGTAAAACCTGATGTGCAACATTCAGTGCACTAAATTCCTGGAGAGGCTTTTGCTGACTGGGACTGCCTGGCCTTTCCCTTACTTCCTTTTGTTAGCTGTCTGTGGCTGTGTCTGATTTTAATACCACTGTTTAGTCTCTTTCCTTTCCTTCAAAGTTTGGCCTGTCTGATCTATGGAGTATTTTAATCATTGCTAGCTCTCTCTGCAGTTTCAAAGCACTCAATATTTCACTCATTGCATTTTGTCTTTTATAAACAGGGGTGCACATAATTTTTTCCCCACATAATCAGTCTGGTACTAAGATGAGAACCAGTAGTGGCGTGAATGAGATACGTGAATGAACCGAGCATGTGACATTGGCCAATCAGCTTCTGCTGCTGCTCTTTGAGGAAGGCAAAATATTCCTAATATCATATTTGGCAGATGTGTCATCAAATCACCATCAACAGCTGTGATGAGATGAATTTGAATGACTGGCAGAAGCCTCCATATTTTCAGCAAACTACCTTTATGCAATATAGATAATAATTTTCTATATCTGCATATTTATCAATTTTTCCTACGGCAAAACTTAGTAAGGACGCACATACCCACTCATTAACAGACATATACACCCTTGCTTGTCTGTGAGTACAGTTTGTGCCCTCCCAATCTCACAATGCCTCTGATGCTTAAAGACTTGTAGTGAAAACTGTTTGTGTGCTGCTGTGGAGCCATGTCTCTCCTTTCCTGTCAAGCTACTCTGCTCGGGACAGTGCGTGCGTGCGCTGGGTGGGGTGGTCTCTCACTCATATATTTTCAGTTTGAGGGTGTATCACTTAAAGTGCATCCCTACAGCCCCGTTAATATACTCGCAAACTGGTATTCATATATGCTATACCTATCAGTTCATCCCAGTTTCCTACTTATACTTGCCACTTAACCCTCTCTTCCAGTATGTGGCAGCTGGCTCTGGTATTTCCATGTGCCTTGGCATCAGCTCTCAACTGTGTGGTTGCTGTTTGATTCATCTGAATATTAGTACTAGCTCATAAAATGCGCAGCATAGAGCCAGAATAACGACTTTCCCTTAAGATACTGTAGCAATAGCACCTTGATGTTAATGTCAGCAGTTTAGGTATCGAGTGGAAAAGTGGGTCAGAGACATGGGTTCTGGAAGTGCTTTTCCCACCTGTCAATTTACACTTGAAAGTTTTGTTTTCATCGTAACTTAATTGTTTTCAACATAGAGAGTTACACAGCAGTATCATAGATGATGAACGGCATTATTATTTAAGTCATCAATTAGTAATATTTTAACTTCTTAGAATCAATTTAGAATGAATGGATCTATTTATCGACGCAGTGTTGTTTCTATAAATTTTTATTGTACTCAAATTTATGTCTGTACTGCGATTAAGTGATGGTAAAAAGTAAACATGGATGTAATTAATAGGATTCCATCGTTTGCTGAGTATATATGACACATGACTTTATCAGAGTATGAGGAAATGCTTGCAGAGGTGGCATACTCCAATTGTAATGTTTATGTGTGTTGTTATGTTTTATGCTTGAATAAATTGATTTACACTTCAATGATCTAGGTCTGTTAGTTGGAGTAAGCACACTCTGATTTATATATAATTTTGGTATTTACTTGTCTACAATTGTGTTATTGTCTCATCATGAGTATAATCGAAGTTTTAATGTAGTGCAATTGAGGTCTTAAGATTCTTAAAAATTGTACCCAACCACACCCTAACACATTGACCATTCAAGCACAGATGGGAAGATGGACTGACCCAACACCATCTGGGTTCTAGTCTGAACAGACACGGGTCCTGTCAGGTTGAGTCAAAATTTACTTGTACTCATGCTCAGACAGACCTGAGACCTGTTGCCAAGTAAAGTTTAGCCCAACCTTTAACCAAAGCACAGTGGAAAATCTGGGCTGCTGACCCAGTTTGGATCAAGTCCTGATGTTTTCGCTGTGTTCCCCCCAAGACCACCATAGTTGAAATTTCGATGAAGACACTAACACATATTGATATTTTTCCATCAGCCAACTCACAAGTTTTTTCCTTACAGGCCCTCTTTACAAGCTCTGCTCTCCACCACTGTGTACTCTTAACAGTGCCTGTTACCATTGGCACATGTTTTGTTATTTTTAGCCATTTAGGAATCAATTCTGACTTAACTCACTTCCATTTGTATCTAGACCATCTCTGCTTTCTTTGCTCAAGCAATTTCCCCTGAAGTCATTGTAAATTTATCTGTTTTCCTCGCACCTCTTCCACTATAAGTTTCACTGTGCATGTTCAAAAATATGGTGACAGGAATAGAAATCCTGAGATGTAGTATTCTTGACCTGTAGAGCAAAAAAACTTAATAGCAGTAAACCACGTGGATTGCCACTAGGAACTCCTTGCTCTTTTACATTTTAGAAATATCACACCTTGTCAGTGTTGTAAAATATGACATTTTATTTGCATTGTACACCACTTTGATTTCATTTATGTATGCACCGACTATAGGCACAGGAATTGTAATAGCATTTGATAGCAGACCATTTTTACATGTCATCCCCACCCATGTGACATCAGAAGCAGTCAGACCATACTGTATATCGCCGCATCATGAATGCATGAAACCAGGCAAAATTAGGCTCAAAACATAAATATGTGGCTTTACTTGTTTTTTTCATAGAAACAGGCCTCCGTTGCTTTAATTGGACGCCCTTCCATTACAAAAAACAGCAGGAGGTCATAATCAGCACTCTTGTTTTACAATCAAAGCGTTTTAATAATGTCAATCTGATTATGCATTCGGATGAACTGTTTCCACAATTTCCCAACAATTTCAAGAGACGTTATCACTTCTGCCTCTTGCAGTGATCACTTAAGGCTCCCACAGACTGTGTGATTTTGGACTGTCGCAGATGAAAGGTAGCAGTCATGAGAGAGTCGTGATGAAATCTTTGGTCGTCAGTATAAAACAGTGGTCCACACATCCACCAATGGCCAACTTAATATTGTCGCAGACACAGGCAGCCTGAGACAACATTTTATGACCAAAACAAAAAGGACGGAAATCTCATAATTTGACTGCTGCTATCACCCATGTCTGTAAACGGATGCGAATGGACGACAAGCTCACGTTTCTGCTTGCATAGTATTTTTATTGCTGTCGTTGCATTACGATTCACTAGGCACAATGCACATGCACAATCTGATGTGCATCAAACTTGATATTGTTCAGTCTGACACAGATTTTACGTAAGATTTTATTATTAGGCCTCTCTCACACAGAGTGACCTTGCTGTCATCGCACAGTTTGCCAGAGGTGTAACTGTTACTGCATATTGCCTTTTTCAGAGCAGCATATTATGTAATACAGTTGCCGACAGTGACAGATGTCTGTTGTCACATGTTATTGACAATGCCCACTGTTACCAGAACCAAATTAATGATCCCAGATTGAGGGCAACAGAAAGTTGGCTTAACAGTTATGCAGTCTGCTGAGGCGAAGTGGAAATTCATCAGCCTGAGCTTTCCATTATTAAATGTATGACACATCTGCTGCAAATGCTACAGTAACCATTTCACACCTCATCATTAAATCAGCTCGTAAAACTTGTTTTGCAGTCTGACTACTGATATCATGATCAAGAAAGAGAGTGACTGCAGACCACCTTTGTCAAGAATTTTTGTCTGCAGCTATCTGCGATCCAGACTCTGGACGTAATTCATTTCATTTCATTTGCACCTGGTCCTCTTCAGACTGTAGTAAGTCCCGCTACTGTCTGATATGCGCCAGGAAACACTTTGTATTGCCTGAAATCCATGTCTACAGGACAACTCACACATGAAAACAACAGGGAAACTCTTGCAATAGTATTCTGGAGAGCTGACCACATGGGACTGAGAAGTCAACACACTCCTGTCCAATTGATGAAAAGTGGTAATTATTAAAAAGGAATGATCAATTGCGAAAAATGTTAAGGTGGCATTCATTATCTGAACAGGTGTTCAATTACTGTATCATTTTATATACTGTATATATATGGTGTGTGGCTCACTGTCTGTCTGCTAAAATGTGCAGGGGATATCCATACAGGTGATCCTGTGTGATCACAGGCGTGGCATGATCACAGGCGTGGCGTAATCGCAGACAGAAAAACGTTTACCAGCCTTGACTGGATGTAATGTCGCTTACGGACCAACAGTGCATTCAGAGATTTCGTTTGGAAAAGCAATCCAAATGAAGATTTTTTTTAAAACCTGTTCTCCCTCTCCATCAGGTAACCTGTGCGCTCTCTGCCTTCTCAAATGCATCTCTCAGGTGTCAGTGTCCAGGTCCCTCAGCGCTTTTATAAAGGCAATGCTGAAGCGCAATGGCAGAGAAGCAGTACGTAAAAGTGGGGTTATTTTTTTGCTACTGTTGGCTTCCCAAATGTGATCGCTGCAATCGACTGCACACATATCAGTGAGACCACCAGCAGACACTGAAAATGTCTCCGTTCTACCCAGTTAGGGCGAAACATGGAACATGTGCGGCTGTGTTTTTTCATTACTCTGTGTTCTTAATATCAAATTTACAAAAACAAAATCCCACCATGGTGTTTGGTGTGATTTTAATGTTTATTACTGCATTTGGCAGCCGTTCTTATAAATAACACCAACGACATATTGCACATTAAAAATTGCCTGTTGTTTAATCAGTTTGTTTTTCCTATCTTACAGACTTTGGTAAGATTACAGGCAGGTGCTTGTTTAAAAGGGAGGGACAGGAGACTTTGAAAAATATCTGGACTAGACGCAGCTGATTTTAATAATCTGAATGTGCTGCCTAAAAATGGAGTCAAGCGCCTGCGCATCTCAACTCTGAATACGCTTAACTTTCCCCGCAGATCTTTTGAGTTAAGCACCCCACTTAAGTCACCAACACTGAATGGGGTCCAATGTGCTTTTAGGGGGGGCTGTTCTGTTAAGTTGGTGGTCTTTGGCTCATAACGTCCAATGTTTCAGTCTGGCTGGGGCCATTTGTTGTTTCCTCCTCCTCTCCATATTTTCTCTCCATTCTCAGCTTTATTAAAAAGGCAAAACACCATAAAAACTGTTACAGTGAATGTAAAGGTCACCTAAACTGTACTAATGGCATACTTGAGCACATCTTCATGCCATTGGGACATGGAAAACTTTCATACTTCCGATGAGGAAAACACATGTGTTACATGAACTATCACCCAACAATGTAGGAGTAAGCCTCCTTGAGTGGCAGGGCTTTGTTTAATGTTTTCATATATTCTCCCAACAAGCCTTCTAATTGGGATAATATACAATGTGGAAATGTTTAGACAAACATCTTAGCTTGTAAATCTGCTGGAGTTAAAGTCCTGCGAGATTCCAAGCCCTAAACCATCTGAGCATTGCAGAAGGAATCCAGATTAAAAATGCTCTGGGAGGAGAGCGGAGGCCATTAGAAGGATTTGAGTGGAGGCTAGAGCGTGAGAGAAAGAGGAGGTTAGAGGACCAAGAAGCCATCTTCACTTGTCTTGACAGGCTGCCTGGAAACAACGGGAAGCAGACCTCTCCCTTAAAGTCTCACTCTGGTATTTGTGGAATCTGCTTTGGAACAAATAGGCCACTTCCTGACCCTTTCCCCTGGAGATACTCCATGGAGGATGAGGGATGACTTTCTCAGGATAATGGTGGTGGAGCAGGGCGAAAGCTTGATGTCTGCGAATATATTTGATAATGCAGTTTGTTATCTACAACATGTCTACACACCTAGATCATGTCTGAACATATGTGTGACATTTTGTAGACTGGTAATGTGAATGAAGTCCACATTTTCCATATTTTTTCACATTCCACCAGCCTTTAATTGATCATAAAGCACTTAATATATCAAAAACACAAATGATATTTCTCAAGCAACATTAACTTTTTACTGCCATACAAAGGTAGTTGGTATTCATGGTATGTTTGTCGGGCACTTGGGTGTTACATACATTTGATGGTTTATGCGAAGTTGTGCCTCTCTCTATACAGAAAATTTAAGAAGTTCTGTAGCTAACAAAACCTTACAATAGTTGCACATTGTGTTTTAACAGATGCATGTACCTCCTTAAATTTAGTGTTTAATTTAGTGCATCCGAAAGTGAAGTGGCTGGGATGAGGATCAGCACCTCCGAATCTGAGGCCATAGTTCTCTGCTGGAAAACGGTGGATTGTACTCTCTGGCATCTAATGAGGATGCCTCTTGGACGCCTCTCTAGGGAGGTGTTCCAGGCATGCCCAACTGGGAAGAGACCACGGGACAGACCCAGAATACGCCCAATATGAATATTTAGCCCATCTGGCCTGGGAATGTCTTGGGATCCCCCAGGAGGAGCTGGAGAATGTGGCCAGGGAGAGGGAAATCTGGGCTGCTTTGCATTCTTTAGCATGCTGCCTCCGTGACCTGAACGCGGATAAGTGGTGGAAAATGGATGGATAACTTCAAAAATCATCATTGAAGCTTTAACTTCTTTTGTGCAACATATCATGAAATATTTGTTGCTTGTGTTATGTTGGAAAGGTCTGTGTAAATTAAAGTGTGAGGTGAGAAAAATGCTTTGAGAAATCTGATGAGAAAATCCATGTTTGACCCTTTGCATGGTTTTGCACGCATTGACATCTAAAACAATTGGTCGAGTCAATATTATATGGCTACAGCATTCAGGCAGCTTTTGTAGTAGTGTTACAAGAACACTGTACCTAAGCTACATGTGGGGAATGGTGATAAGGTTAAAAACAGAGACCAGATGTTTGTTTTGCCTGACCACTCCAAGAAGATATTCAGTTGGGTTGAGGTTATAGTGTGGATTCAAGCTTAGGTTCATTGTCCTGTTTGGAATAGGAGGCATGTCCCTGTGGAACAGAATGGGATTTCTCTGTAGTTAATGTGTAGCAATCCTGTGTAAGTCACCACTTCCACATCAGGCAAAACTTTGCCACATCTAAATATTTCCACCCCTTATTTGACTGTAGATTATATGGTTATTGGTTTGATTGTAATTTACAAGTTCCAAGTCATCATCTGTAAACAAGCCTTTATGTCTTTTATGCAAAGACATTTAGATTTGGCATTCAGTGTGGTTCCGTGCATGCAATGCTTAGATTTTTGTGTGAACTGAGATTAAAGCAAAAATGTGAGTATGCAAGCCTTATAAAAGCATGGAATTATTAGATTACATTGTTCAACTACTATATATATATGTATATATATGTGTATACATATATACATATATACGTATGTGTGTATATATATATATTGGGTTATGAGGGTAAGTCCACCAGGTGAGACTCTTCCAGGTGAGGAGATGCACGGGTAGATTGCTTACACCAAATATAATACAATGGATTGATTACATGCTATGAATATCAATAAATAGCTTTAGTTAAATAATCAAGTATATCTAGCTGTTTCTCAGGGTAAGCTGCATTTTCACTTTGATTATGGTGTTTACGTGAAATTTCAAATTTTTTTATTGCCAGAGTAGATTTGAAGTTTTAACGTGTATGTGATCTGACTGAGGCAGTGGTTTGGAAGCTAATACTCTCCACCATTAATTTTGCTTATTTGCTTTTAATTGTATATTTAGAAATAAGAGACAGACAATTCCCCTCCTTAATATGTTTGATTTGTGTTGATTAATACCATTATTCTCTCTGTCATGATATATTTTCTATTTCTCTTTGATAAATCCTCCCATCTCTGTTGCTGCTTCAATAACCCATGCAATTTCACCAGGTTCCTTAAGGCTTCATCCTGTTTTACCACGGAGTTGACTGGTCACAGAGAGATGGTTGAGGGGAAGTGTGTTCCATGTTGAGATGGCAGACAGGAATTTCAAGAATTTGCCACTTTCCTTGAGGTGAAATAATTCAAATGCTTGAGTACAGAATAACAAACATGAAGATGTTCTAGGTTTTTCGGACTGGACCACTTGTAAAAGTGAACAAGGTTTTGTACTGGTATTCGAAGTCAGATATCCACCGCTCTTCAGCCCACAAGGAGGACATTGTTTCTTAAGCCTCCCAGTCAAACTGATTTCCTGCAGCCCTTATATTGTGTCTTTGTTTACCACTATACCGCGTTGACGTTGACTTCCCCTCCCTACATCCTGCTTCCTCATGGAGATTTCAGTCAGATGGGAAGTGGGGAGGTGGAGGGAGAAAATGAGTATTATGTTCCCTCACACCCAAGATTCATTAATGTCATATCTGAATGAGCCTTTTGTGAACATCAAGACTGTCGAGCTTCATGCCTTAAACAACACTAGGCTGTTGTGTAGACCGTTTTTATACATACAAGTCAAGTCATCCAAGCATCACCATCAAGTCATGTTTTTCTTGAACACTGATTTTCCTCTAAAACATTTTTCTTATGTTGCATTAACCTTTTATACTCTGCCATTGTCACTGGTACTTAGATTCAACCTGCACAAATCTTGTTATACTTAGCTCATTCTGTCACTCAGCATCAAACAGAGTATATGTTATATATGTGTCAAAAAGACGTTTTGACACAAAAAGTTCCATTTAGGTGTTATGAGCTTCCTTGTCAATTTTTGAGCCTTTGCTTATAAGCCATTCCTTATAAAGTTAGAACGAGTTTTTGTAGCCATGGTCCCTCTAACATCGTTTCCGCTCACATCACCAAGTGCAGGTTTGACCACAGTCCAAAGAATGGTGCCCCTCCCTTGGCTCGGAGTTAATGGTCTCACTGCTTGACATTAAACCAGAAAAATGGATGTAAATTGATAAAAACTGACCATTACATCCAGTTATTTAAAGCCACGTCCAACACTGTGAAATAATGGGTGCTGTTTTATGCAGTTGAAGAAAGCAGTTTCTCTGGACTATCAGGAGTGGCACCTTGAGCTGCAAGTTGGACACCATCTGCTAGTTTCGGCTTCCCCTCACATCACGTGTTGCTGTTGTCATGTGATACACCTGGAAAATCACCCGATGGTGGTTCTACTGGGTCTATCGACATAAAATGCCAAAAAAAACCTGAAGCCTCAAAGCCTTAGCTTTCAGATGCAGAAAGAATGATGACGGTAGCTATTGTGGATTCATTTTCATTCATTTTAGAGCTCTTGCAAAATCTGCAGATGGCCGATCCAATCATAGAATTAGAACAGTGCGTACAAGAACACCCCAGATTCTGCTAACTAAAGCTACAGATTTTCTTTCTTACTTTCAACACTTAATAGAAGCTAAATGATGCTTTCACCAAATGAAATAATTAAACCCAACACACCATATTTTATTTATGCATCATTACATTAAATGGAGATAATCTAGATGTGCATCATTTTACATCATTACTTACTTTTACCTACAGTTCAGCCTGGATCTGTAATTCCAAATGAAATTCTGTGGTTTGATTGTTGATTATTTGCATTATTCAACTTCTATATAATTTTCTAATACATATGATACAGAAGCTTCAACAAAACCATATTTAAGCTTGATTACTGTAATATACAGTATGTGGAAGCTGTTTTTCATATTTCTGCTGCAGATTACATTCTTTAAAATAAATTGCAAAGTTTGGAGATATTAACAAGAGAAACGAAAGGTAGTTTGCACAAATTTGTACAAATATGTCTAAAGGAGATTTTATATTTTATGATTGAATATTGGTATTGTGTAGTGTCCAGAAGACAAATACAGTGGATCAGAGGAAGACAAATTTCCCTTTGAAAATACCTGTGTAAGCAAGAATGCTGTAGCTCAGCATCCCTCAGGGACCTCCATTGAGACATGTCCAAGACAAATAAAGACAATACTAGGACATTTGACAAGTGGTTCAAACTATTGGCTTTTTAAATTATATCCTTTGGCCAAAAAGGGTAGTTATAATTACAAGTCCAAACAAGGTGACATTAATTAGTGGTTGTCCTTGGGTGGGACTGCACAATCGTTGTGGGTATCATTCTGCTCAATGTTGATACATCATCATGACATTATGTTAGAACCCAATCTTCATCTGGAGTATTGCAAGTGTTGTGACAAGAATTTAATTTAGCCGAAAATGTATGTATGTATGTATGTATGTGAAGTTTTTTTTCACTCTAAGTGTGTGTTTGAGTTGTGAAAAAACACCTCCTGGCTGTAAACAGTGAATCATACACACCATTTGGTCACAGTAGAGGAAGTCTGCATCGTATTGATTTGACGTGGAATGAGCAAGCAACCACCACACAGCAGACTCACATTAGAAAAATTGATATGAGTTCAAGTTTTTAAAACCTAACTTCTAATGCATAAATAATAATTTAATATTTTGAAGACAGATTGGACCTTTTTGAGTAAAGTTGAATGTAGTGATGCTGCACCTTCAGGTACCAAACATGTTGGCTTCAGCATTGGGTCACACTGGTGGTTTGTCAAGGGTTTTTATAGTGTCTATAGGATTACTATATGGGTATACAATACAGGATACAATAGGGTCTATCCTGTACTAGAATATAATATAGTGACCAGCGGTCTGATTTAAATGGGTGAAACTAAGGTTGTGCGTGTTTGTTTTCCCATGTTATACTGGATGTTTGTGTGACAAACCGGTAATACACATAAATAAACATACAGACACATGTTCACTCACAAATAAACACATATAGACAATGTTCACTCTGTTCAGCCTGACTGCTTTTAACCAATGTTCCAGCTAAATTCACTATCTGGAAATAGAAACGGAATGGAATGTTTTTATCTCATGGTAAAGTTCTACTATTCCCCTCTGTCCATGATTGCTTACATAGTCATTGTGGCTAGAGTGAAATATTACATCTGGCTTCTTTGTTTTATTGCAGTCCCATGAGCATTAGGCTTTCAGCCATTTGTGAATAGCATGATTTATTTATTTAAAGCACATGAAGAGAGAAGAATCTCTTTTGGGGCAAATGTTGAAAAAGGATCCATAAATGTTCAGACCCACAACATGCAACAGTGTATAAAGAAAGAAAATGGTCAAAAGGTTCAAATGGTTTAAAAAAAAAAAAAAAAAAAAAAAAAAACAAAAAAAGGTAAACATTAAAAATA
>OMOW01028802.1:0-11664 GCA_900312555.1 Lamprogrammus exutus | reverse complement strand
CGTTGAAGGGTAATAAAAGTTCGGTGCTGGGATCCAACCCCAACAGGATTTTTACTGGCGGTCTGTTGACACATTCTCTACCAGCCATTAGATTCAACACCAGTCCAACCTGAGGACACTGTATTCCTAAATTCTCAGAAAAGCATTTGATATTTCTGAGAATAGGAGCACAGAGTCACCATTTTTGACCATGTTTTTTCCGTAGTTGAAAAAACAATGTTTCTTCTTCGCCCTTGAACGCATGACCAAACGCTGATTGACTGACCAAATCATAGTCAAGCATTAACCTTATATAACCTTGGATACAGACACTTTCACCAGGCTTTCACTGTTGTGGCTTGGCAAATATGTCACCAAAGTAACAAAAACAACTTCCATGATCTTGGTGTTCCGACCCTCCGTGATCTTGGTGGTTCGACCGTCCGTTGAAGGATTGTCCTTTTCCTTTTAAATACTTAGATTGGATAAAGACAGACGTGATAGTTTTGGCCTGAACATATATCCATTTTTAATCAGAACCAAACCCCAAACCTTAAATGTGAAATTTATGAATGCTTCATTCGGGCTTTTTAGGGCAAATACCAAGAACCATGTGTCATCATAATTAGTTGATCCGATCAGCTATACCAATCACTTGTTAGTTCCTCTTCTTAAATGTTTTTAATGTAAGCCATGAGCCAAGAGCCATGCTGTTTTTGTAGATAGACTGACTGCTCCACAGTATCAATGTATTCCTCAGTGCTACACCTCATTTCAAATGCAATTTATTATGCCTTGTTATATTATATCACAGTTGGCAACCATGTCCTTCTTACCTTTTAAATTTCCAGACAGGTCTCCCTGCATGTCTCTCTGAATATTCACAGAGCAGCTGAAACTGTTGGATGATAAAACATTTTTACATCCCTGTCACACACATAATAAAACTGACAAAAAGGAGACGACATCACAGTTGCCATTGTCATTAATCCATTTGACTTTCTGGCAGCATTACAGCAACACTTGTTGCATTTTCCTTACTTCTTTGGTCTGTTGTTTTCATACTCACAAAACTAGATGAATAGCTCCAAATCTGATAGTGACACGCAGGTTTGCACTGTGAACAATCAAAACTTTGATATATCAAAAAAGACCATTTTCCTTCAGAAAATATGACATTTTCTGTTTGCTTATCTTTTGGTATGCCAGCAAGGACTCAGTATTGCACAATCCCACCACAGTCAACAGCATTTCCAGTCTGTATGGAAACAGCCTGACGCAGACCAATGACTGCATATCAAGCCTTTGCGACAAGAGTTGGCACCATGATAGATCATGAAGGGAAATCAATGATTGTGTCTCATTTCAGGGACTGCAACCTTGGAAGGGCGCTTTACATAGAGGCTCGACTAGGCGGCCTTCTTTTGAAAGAATTTCGAGGGCACGACCGTGTACCCTGCCTAGCGCTGTATTTTCACAAAAAGCATCAAAACGAACCAATAATCGGCTATGTATTATTCTATTGATAATTGTATGTATTTATCTATGATGAAGAAGATAAGTCAAATAATTCAATGCCAATGTCCATTGTAAAAAATCTTTTCAAGCACCTCTCTCATTTTATCTATTTTTTTAAGAGCAAGAACAGAATTTAAAGGAGCTTAATGCCAGGGAACACCACATAAACATAAACAAGGATGTATAAGAGACTAATTGTACGTCCTTACTATAAATCAGGTTAAGCATCACAAACAATGCGGTAGAGAGTACACAAATCCAACGTTTTAATAGCGTTTTGGTACAACACATTTTAACATATTGTTTGGTTGCATTTTCAAAAGCAAGAAAAATTTGATTGCCTTATTTTTATTGCTGGTTATGTGTTCTGAGTAATAATAAAATCAGGTTGATCATATATACTTTTTCGTTGTTGTCTTTGTTGCGAATATACCTTGAAAAGCCATTCTCATAAGAAATCAGAGTCTAACATTAAAGCTCCATATCTTCTTCCAGTTGAGATTTGATATGACATTATTAATATATGAAACTACATGTGGTACAGAGACTACCTGCCTCTTTTGTTGGAAGTCAATTAACAAAAGTCTCACGTGAAGTCACATGTGATTACATGAGATCATCAGTGACGCTGGGCAGTCTTTGCACGATTTGATTTAGTCTTTTGCCCTCTGTAAGGTGCAGCCTACATATTCTTCAAAGGGCACGCCCTTACAAGGGTGCAGCCCCTGAAATGAGACACAGCCTATGTTTGCCTCACCTATTTTACCATATCTCACCTACGGTATTTGGGGTTTTGTGATCACCGTGTTGTTAGACTGCTGACTGAGTCATTTGTTAGGAATATCCGAACTAACGTACCAATTGGAAGGTGATCATTCAGAGCAGATGGAAATGCAGATGGACACTTCAGTTGACCAGATACTATGTTTTGCTGTGTAATGGGCTGGTACGCAAAAATAATGAGATGCATGTGATGAAGTTATCACTTTTAAGTCAAAAACAAAACAGAAAAAAGTGTTTAGAATCACAAGCTGTTTTTCAGCCTTAATACTGCTAATAGCTGAGGACATCCAATATGGCCACTAGAGGGTATGTTACATTCTCAAAGCCCTCCATAAGAGTTTGGTAGCTGGTGAATTATGATAAGTGTTTTGACCTGCTCCACTTATGAGGAATCTGTGAGAATTCAAATTTGACTTCTAGAGAGAGCTTGGCTTGACCGTGAAAGGCTCTAAGTTACTAAACAGAGCCATTAGAGTTGGGTAGATGAGTGGTCTGGCCTGAGGGCCCCACTGAACAGCAGGGGTCCTGTGGTAGGAAGTCGTGGTCTGTAGAAGGCAGGCAAGGGGCTTGGGAAGCGTGAAGAACAACACACATGGCCTGCTGGCTGGACCAGAGTTTGAAAGAGATAGGGTGTCTGGGAAAATATGTGGATAGTTTGGATTCATCACATTTAGAGACCACAGACGACACTGAATCTCACTATCTATCTTCCTCCTGGCAAGCATGGCCATCGAATTGCTTTTGTATAATACACAAATGTTATTTCATCCACTCTTTTTGTTTGCTCTGTTTTTTCATGGTAGGACTACTGGAGAAGTATTTTCAATAGGGCCGTGATTGTCCCAAAACATACAGTGAAATGTGAATGCAGGACACATATAGGCATGTATTACGTATAATAAAGCTGGAAATATGAGTATCAGCGTGACGTTTAATAAACAATTGAGAAAGCGTTTGATTCGCCTATAGTATGGTTATATGTCCGTTTGAATCTTCATAATAATGACATCATGTTAGATCTCTGAAGCTACTACCAAGAATAGTTGTGCTACAACTGACTACAATTTGCACTTATGTCAATTGACTTTGGCTGAACAGCTTGAATGAGAGGCAAAAATAAATGTTAGATATTATCTTCAAATCCAGATCCAATCCAGTTATGTGCCAAGATGCTATCATCTCAGTCCTGTGGCCATCAAATGTCAATTATGTCTGAGGCGCATAAATGTGCGTCAAGCGTAAAACCTTGAAATGGTGTTAAGTTTCTGCAGGTGAAGGAGTAATTTAATGATTAAAAAATAAGTGGAATTCAACTGCTGTGTGCTTATTCTAAAACTTTTTTTTATAGATGCAGGCAAACATAAATTTGGAATACAGTAAAACTTGCCATACCTTGAACAGCAAAGAACACAAATGTCAACATTGTGGTGTCTTCCTTTATTCCTCCGGTTTTCCCCTCCCATTGGGTCATGGACAGACTCTATACTTGTTTTGGAAAGACCCAGCAGTTATCACTTCAAACACATACCACATCTTCTTGCATCCAGGAGTTTTTCACCTGTGGTTGCCTGTACTTCCAACATTAATGAAATCCCACAGACCTAAGGGTAACATAAAAAGCCAACTGCTAACGTGTTTACTTTCAACAGCTCAGTTGCCTTTCATGTGATCTTTCTATTTGGGAGCTTCTGGCACCTGTCTGGGGTTTTCTTAAAAGGCAGGGGTCAACCAGACAGTCTTCATCACCCCTGTGGCTCAGTTCAAGAGCCACGCTGAACTAGACTGGAGAAAATAATTTAAGCTGTGGTTCTGTACAATGTCTGCTGTGGTGTAACACTGATATCTTTGGAATAACAGTGGTGGTGAGCAGTGTGATGGTGCCATGTATAGAATCCCGATTGATTTGATCATTACATGAGTCTCCCATTGATTGTTCATTGTTGTCTCATGATGAAAGTCCAACCATTTGATCATGCACACATACACACTCCACGCTTTTACAACAAATTGCTGAGTGAATAAAGCAGCGCTGAAGTGTATCTCCACCTTTGACAAATCAAATCAATGGCATTAGTGCAGGAAGTACTGCATAAGATGAAACACCCAGGACCTTGGGGAGGTGATTGATTCCCTTTCTTTCCTTTTACCTTCTCCACCCCAGAATCTGTCCATTGATATCTCGTGCTCCTCCCTGACACTGTCCCTTGGGAAACCAGGAACATCTGAAGACGATCAGTGAGGGCACACACAAAACTTGTCTTGCAGAGGCCCAACTGTTGCAGCTACAACGGGAGGATCATCGTATCGGTGCGGTCTTGGCAGGATGACTCACGCTGGGTTATATATTGGTCACAGCAGGGCTTCTGTTCTGGTGTTCGTCGCACTCCTCAGAGGATCATCTTCCCAACCACCACCGGGCTAAATTCCACATGTGCGTGTTAACTTGTGTTACGTTTAGCCATGTCAGGGGGTTGAAAGGAGAAGGATCAGCAGGTGTTATGTATTACTGAAAATGAAGATATTGTTCCCTCACAACACGAGAAAGATAAATGGTTTAGTGATGAAAAGGAATTGGAAGAAGGATTGACCAGGACAGAAATTGGAAAATAAACAAATTTAAGTCTGCCTGAATCACCTCTGAAGAGATAGAGATGAAAACTTAATGCAGTACAGATACATTACTTACTGTGAACTTTAACATCACAGAGAGTATCCCTTACTGTTTGTAAGTGCTGTTTCGTTGTTCAAATCCATACACATCCCCACTGTTTTCCAATGGTAGCATTACTTAATATGTCAAACTGGTCTCAGAGTGTCCACTTTGAGCTTTAAACCACCATTAGGTCATTGTTAGCATACATTAGTATAATTTCTGTCTTCTGGAGAGTAGGCTCTTGCTAAATCAGATCAAATCAGATGATACACCACTTACTGGATGCAATTCAAAGATTCGCTCTGGCCGGCTGGCCTCACCATCAGATGAGGTTGCTGCTCATTAGATGAGTGACTGTTCAATAACATCAATGAAATGATGAAATCTTCATTTTCATATTGGCATGAGTCTGACTGGGAATTGAACATTTTCTTTCCCCATGTAAAAAAACAAAACTTTACTCCTGCATAGAGGACATAAAACAGCCCATAATGAATAAACAAAATGTATTATATACGGATTATAATAGGTTGCAAAGATACAATTTAATAAGTACAAATCAGTAAATAACCAGGGCAGAATTGATGGGTTTGAGGAGAGATGTAAGCTATGATTTTGTGTTATGGTTTTATTGAAAGGGGAACCACATTGTTCTTGCATCTGTCCAAGCTGCACTGTGGCACACTGTGTCCCCTCTAAGTGATAATCATTTACCACTCATTGATCTTTACTGGCTTTTTATATTGCCTGTATAACTAGAGCTACTAGAGTTTAATTACCTGGCACGTGTTGGAAGCTGTAGTGAAACAATTCTATATGATTCTATACAACTTTTAACTTTAATGCCCTGCCCTCAACACTTTAAAATTTATGGAGGAACCATTCTAACATCCACGAGAGGTTTATGAACCCCAGTAAAATGTTATTTTGTAGAGTCTTCCAAATGGTCAGACCACAAACCATCCAATCGTGGCATTAACAGTCAGTATTGACCTGTTTTTCTGCTGTGGCCTGCTCACATGGCATCATACCAAGACTCCAAAGACAGGCCTCCGGCCCAAACCTTTGCTTGAATGGAGAGAACGAAATGAGCCAAGCACTTCTAATTTACAATAGTCCAGAAAATGTGGATATCGTCTGTGGTCTTTTATTGGTTCACGCCTTCTTGGCCTCTTTCCTCAATCATGGCATCAAACTGTATATTACAGACATATATTCATGTGAACCAAAGATCACACAAGGTCAAATATTTTATGGCATTTCATGTGGTCTTTGCCATGTCTGACTGTCTATGATAACATCTTTGTTCAGTGTTTACTCTGAGAGTGAGTTGAATATGGATATTGACAGGCATCTTGGCTATCCCACTGACGTTTGTGTCTTTGACATTGAACAGAATATTGAACGCCATGAAGTTCTCAGAATATTCTGTTTCAATAAGTAATAACTTCTGCATTGACCTCTGTTATTTAATTTAAATGCAATGTTGTATGAGATAGGATAAAAAACATACATATTTAACTTGTCAATTTGATGTCCTTCATGAGTATCAAGGTTATTGACTGTTGGTCTTGCCCATCATTATTGTCTTACTGCAAGACAATCTGATGCTCAATTTAAACCACACAGAATGCAATCTCTGCACAATTCTGTCCATTCCTTATGATTAAAAATGATGTGAATGGAATCTGTATTTTAGACACAATTCAATGTGGTTATTCAGAAAACACTCTTGGCAATATTCCTATTTTTGACAAACAAGACATCTGTTATAGATTATTCTGTGTAAACAAGAATACAAACTGTTACAAAAATTCAGCTTTACCATAATATACATGCCTATATTTGCCCATTTCAAATGTCATCAAGAGCATCCTATGTATGGCCTCCATTCAGTCATAATTCCTCAAATTTGGCAAATAAGAGCACATTGTCTTAAACTAAAATAAGTGAGAAATAAATGTTCCCACCACAAAAGGATTAGATGAAAGAGACATGACTTGAGACAGGCAGTGGTTTGACATAGAAATAGCACAGTGGAAAGTTAGACTCTTGCGGTTGGGTGGTAGGGGGGTCTGGTGCTTTTGCCTTCACTGACCCAGGTTCTGTTCTCAGCTCATACCACAGGGTTCTGTATCTGTAAATTGAGTTATTTTATTAACTGTTTGTCTTGTTTACCACAGTAAACCATATCCCTATTGCCCTCGCCATATTGATTAATTAATTCTATATTGATTAAACACTTAATTCATCTTCACTAAATCATTACCTAAATAAATCAAATCTGAATATATCTCTAAATTATCTTACCCAAAGTTGTTATGTAGATGCTCTGTGTGTTTCAGGGAAGATTTTTGGAATTGACCACGTCAATTAAATCAATTTTTATGGGTAACACCCTACAAAATGCCGCCAATTCAGAAATACCCCAGATAACCACTATGATCCATTGTTTGACAGAACACATGGGAGCGGATTCATTGGATGAAAATTGAAAAGTGGTGTGTAAAATTATAACAATCAGGAGGCTAAAAGGTTCATTGTACACAAAAACCAGCAAAGGTCATCCTTCTCTGCCTCCCAGTGGACTGTGTGTGTACTGGATGTGGTATCTTTGTGGCAAGAATACGCACAAACACGCCACAGGATTGTGATATGGATATGCGATAAAACTAAACAGCACAAATGAAAACAAATTCATCTTGTGATCACAACCACTTCCATCTGTTTTGTTGAAGAGAATGCACTTCCTCTTGCAATGACCCTTCTGTAATTCATGAGAGATGCATATTGACTAATGTTCATGTCCAGCTGTTCCCTTCCTTCTAATGATCAATGAGTTACCAGTCTAAGACAGTGTGAACTCCAACTAGATTGAAACAAAAATGCAACTCGGGATCATATCCTGCTTTGTTTTACACCAAATGAACTCTTTGACCTCAGTCAGTTATTCTCTCCCCACCTCGAGTCTCTGTATTCTCATAGTAAAGTTTCTGCTTGTGTTCCACTTCACCTTCCTCCTGTCTGGTGTCTGTACTGGGGTTCAGTCTGTGCAGTGCAACAGGTCATAGTGATGATAATGATGATATAGGACACTGGTATGGATCTGAAATTAAAAAAAACACTTCTGCTTTATCCTCGGCCAGAGCACTTCACGACGTTTGGCTTTCACTATAAATAATGTGAGTTAGCAGAACTGAAAGAAACAAAAGATCCTGTCCCAAAATGCTAAAGTTCTGCGTGCAGATTAGCAAAGTAAAATGCCTGACAAATCGTGATGACAGAGACATGGCAGGATAGCTGGGCAGGACTGATCCTGTGATAACTGGAAAATTAGAGGTTTGATTACCGCAATTGTGAATATGCAACCATAAACAGTTTAATAGCCAAAGTGTCTTTCACAGAGACACTGAACTCCTACTTCACTCATTCTAAGAAGCTTTTTCTATGAGGTCAAATAAAACAAGTAAGTATCACCATGAGAGTCCTCAAAGTATATGCGACTTACATCACTCTACCTCCCCTGGTTCCCAAAACGAGACATGCAATAGACACTAGTTGGAAAATGCTCTGCCAGGGTCAAACACACTGTGACAATTACATTTCCATGTGTTCTCTCTTCTAGGCAATGAATCAATCAAGTTTACATGCAGTAAAAGGGGGTGTGATTATTATTGCACTAAAAACTATGTTGCCATAGTGCCATTTTTGCTGCTGCTTCTTTTACCACTGGTCACAGATGAGTGTTTTATGGTCCTGTGGCCCCTAGTGCATGGTCTTGTTGTAGTAATGGGGCCTTTGCGTTCCCGTAAGACTGCTTTTTAAACAGACTGACATTGTAATTATGCCTGGCAAAGCGCTATGACGCAGCATAAGCGGTAGGGCCATCTTTGTGTGGCCAGTGTAAAACCTCTCCTGGAAGTCTGAGGCCATATGACTGCAAGAGAGAGCTCTGTACCAGAGCTCACATGACCCTCGCTGATGGCTTAGCCAGCGGAAACCATTCTGTATGGGATTTTTTACGGTCTGAAATAACAACGAAGAACAATGTAGGCGCCTGGCCTAAACCAATGCTAATCTAGACACACCTAGTACAGTGTTGAGCTGATGCTCAGCACCCCGCTCTGAAATACTGTGAAAAACTGTGCACTGTTCGTAACAGAACACTAAAGACAATTGTAGAGCGTGGTTAGGAGTTATGGGGTGGCTTTTTGGGGTGACTATGGTCTGAACCGAGGTCCACACTTTGAGGTCACCCAGACAGAGGCTGGGATTTTACACTCCGATGGCCATCACTCTGGGTGGTGTACAGCAAGTGCAGATGTCAACTTTTTAGTTGTTGCACTTGTACCAGGATATTTGACTTCTCTAAAATAATATTTGGTTTTCCCGGTGACTCCTCCTACCCAGTGCTTGGTCTAGACTGTTCCCAAACCTAAGATAGGCATGTGAAAATATCAGATATTGCTTCAAAACCAATGAGAATGTCAAACAATACCCAGAGGCAAAACTTGTGTTTCCTTCCACTTCATCCGCAGTGATTCTCTGCAGCCCAACAGACTGATTTATCTGCAATTTGTTCTCAAATGACAGTCAGAGAAAAATTTATTGTGTTTTCTAAGTGAAATAAACTATGTCAAGATGATGTGAAACTTAAAAATGGCTTTCTTAAGAAGTTCATATGGGAACAATATATCTTGACTACCACTGTGTAAAATTACCGCAAGCTCTTGTTCTCCTATCTTTAAGGATTGTTGATGGGGAAAATAAAGTGTCAACAAGGCACTAAGTTTGATCTACGAGGAGACTGAAGCAAAAGCATAATGGAAGAGGTGTTCTGAGTCCGTTACAGATGTGTTCAGGCAGCCTTAGGCATTCATGTCTCGTCTTACAGCTCCTTAACATTGATTGGATTGAGGGGAGGCGGGGGACAGTGTGTCTGGAGCGAATGTGCCTCTTCACCTGCGTGTCCAATCCCCAAGAAACTACACAGCTCACTCAAAGGTCACTCTTCAATAGATTACACTCACTTCAACAGCTGAGGGCAGCAGGACTGCTGGTAAAACAACACCAGACTACAAACAGTATTCACCATAACATGGTATTTAATCATGAACTTGGCAGTGAGGAAAACGCAAGAAGCTTCTTGAAATGATTTCATGATGCGAGTGGAACGATCCTCCTAATTCTCCCTCATTTCAAGATACTGTATCAATAAGCCAATCAAATATCTGCACGTATTTCCCTCCCAAAGTTGATTTTCTGTAACTGTAATACCACCAGGGAAATGTAGAATGGACAACAGTGTATTTGCCGCGATGCAAAGCATCCCATTTCTTTGAAGGAACACGGGAAATACCTTAACAAATGAGCCTGGCTAGAAGCATCAAATGTTGTCGAGTTGATGTAAATTCTGGAGTAATTTGACAGGGTGCTTGTCCACCATCCATCAAGAGAACATAATAAGAGGTGTAATCACTGGTCACTGGTTAAATACATTGTATTCTCCCTTACTAGTCTCCTCTGTCCCCGCACAGAGGATGCCAGCCGACATGCACATTTAAATCCTCACACTTTGGATGTTTATTTCCACGGCTAATCCACTGCAATAGAACTACCATACATCTACGCCAACAAACATTAACCTATGCCAAGCTCTCAGTATGGACGTGGATTTATTTGCGTGGCTACACAGCAGCTAAAATGGAGCAAATGCTAACGCTACTTGCAAGCAGTGATAGAGAATGATGGATGGTAGGCAGAATTCTGTGTAATCACGTCAGCATGCGGCATTTGAGAGGAGAGCGATCCAAGAGAAGCTACAAATGAAAGAAGCAGGACCCACCCAGCCTGACCGTGATATTCATCAGCAAAACAAGGAGAGGAAGACAATGTAGTAGCACAGGTTAGCTGGATGCAGTGAAGCTAAAACAGTCTTTTGTTTTCCTCGCCTCCTCTTTCGTAAAACTAGAATGGATGTTTGCATGAACTCTGGAATAAAGAAGGACCTAAAGCACCGCACCAATCAGAAAAAGAAAAAAAAACGTGCAAAAACAAGGGGGCCATATCGAAAATGCCATGTGCTGACCTCCATCTGTCCCCAGGTCAAACTGAAACTTGCCTGAAAGTGGGAATTGGGAGGGACTTGCTCATTCCCACTGCTAGTGCTTGATCGATTTTATGCTGGAGAGATGAGGCAGAAAGAGAAGAGGCTGGTGCAATTTCACGGACATAGGTGATGCCAGTAGGGCTGCTCTTTTGTTGCTCACTACAGAGATTTTGCCGGCTGTCAGGCAGTTGTCTCACCATATTGTACCACATGCGGCCCCTCCTCAGAAATGCTTCCACTGTGTGCTAGTTGGCAGGAATGTTGAGGCAGAAATGCTGCTCATGGAGTGTGTGTGATTTGGTTCATTAAACTGGGCAAGCGTTATCACGACGTCAGTGTGGGAGTGCAGAGGTTTTGATGAACAGGATCGAGCAGGATGTAAACAAGCCACACTGAGATGAACCTTCACAGACGAGCCTACTATTATACGCACCAGCACTAGTTTGAACAGATTGTTATTGTGTTATTGTCACACAGAAGGTAATGGTACTAATTGAACATAGCACATTCTGACAGCGCATAGTGCAGTTATTTAGGTTAAACGAAGGGAAATGTGTCAGTCTGACTGTTTAGCTGTACTACTCCACTCAGAGGAAATGCAATTACATCCTCTCACTAATAT
>OMOW01028792.1:6304-17222 GCA_900312555.1 Lamprogrammus exutus | reverse complement strand
AGAACGTGGGGAAATTTGAACAAAATCGTAATGGTGAAAATCAAGGGCACAAAAATTGCTCAATGTACGACCTTAACTAAACATTAATTGCGATATCCTGGGAAAATGCCAGGCAAAGTTTAAGAGCTACAGGCCAAAACGCAATATTGCACCTCCATGTGGTCAACTGATGTAGTTTTTACTGCCTGAGTAGTAGTAGTTCCACACAGCTTGTGCATGTTGTCTTCTATTTCTTTTTCTTTCATCTTGATTAAAGCAGCCAATGAGGACTGAAAGGGTGCTCACCTTTAATCGTAAACCTAATCATAAACGTCTCTGAGTTACCGGTCAAACTCCGCTGCATTGTGGCTTTGAACACAAACGATACTGCAGCAATGACTTGAGACTTTGATCGTACCTGCCAAGTTTGGTTGCTGTAGCTATTGCAGTTTCCGACCCTCAGACGCTCAAATATTAACAATAAAAGAAACTAGTTAATTAAAGGTTTTTCATGCAGCTGAAATTTTTGCTTGATGCCATAGATTACTACAACTGTGCTTAATGAGGCAGGGATTCAACTGAAAAGAAAAGTCAAGCTGGCGTCAGCAAAAACAAGCATAAAAAGTACAAAACAAGTACAAATAAATCCTTAAAATCAAGTCAAACATCTTGTCGTGGGTTGTGCCATTTATCACTCAACATCTCAGCACTTGTGAGTCCAAATAATTTTAAATGAACAATCTTTTTTGTTTACATTAAGTGTTTGCATCGAACAGATGCAAGCCGGCAAGTCTTCATATCGTAGTAAAATGCTGAATCTTTAAACGTGATGCTGTACTTAGTTTTCATTAAAAAAATTATCAAATAGATCTTGAATTGGTTTGAATATTGTTGCAGTTTTTTTTATGACATATTGTTCAAAGCCGTGTTAACTTGTATAGTGAATGTACAGTATGTATTAGGAACTTGACAGACTCAGGTGATTTCCATTATACATATGCATGTATTAAACTAAAACTACACAATACCAGTTGACACTGACCAGGTGGGTTTCCATCCACCTATTTTTATGCAAATTTTGACTGAATGCAAACACAGCAAATCATAAACTCTGAAATTCACATAAAAAATTTTATGCGCTTGGCTGAGGTGGATTAGCTGATGTTTCGCATAAGACAAAATGCGATTAAAGCTGATGGAAACAGTTTATTCACATTTAATGATGACGCGTTGAACCCAGCAGCATCGCGTACGCTGCATGGTGAGCCCCCACACACACACACACACATCTTGGAAGAGCAGGTTGTCGTCAACCAGCGTCTGCAGAATGTCCCAGAGTCCCAATACCTGTCCGCTGGAGGAAGAACGGTGCGTGCCATCAAGCGCTCCGTACATTAGCAGAACATGATGTGCTGCGTAGTCGTTTGTTGTGCCTCTGCCAGGTCAGGCAACTTGATGAACCGCTTCATTCATTTTTCACGGATTGCCTGACACAATGATGGACAGTTGTTTTGCTCACACCAAAGGTTTCACCCACCGCCACTGCAGTGTCTTCTGGCTCCGTGTATAGCTGGATAATGGGTGTAATAAGTAATCGTCCCACACCAAGGGTTTCATATAAGCTCTCCACGGGGCGTCCTGCTTTTGACATTTGTTTACGTAGAATTAAAGCACCCCCTGAGATAATTTGCGAAACGTAGTTGATGAAAACGTGCACTGATTTGCATTTTCTTAAATTGAATATTCACAAATGCGCAGAAAATATGCGAAACATCTGGATGGAAACCCTGCTACTAACACTGGGCAGTTTAGATTTTATAAGTGAAGTTGTCTTTACTCTTTGTTGTAAATTCTTCCTAACATCTCTGATAGTGTTTTGCAAGAAATCGAGAATTGTTTACAACAAATCCATTCTGGTCGATTAATAATGACAAACTATGCTGTAGTGCCATCACTCCACCTGCAAAATCAGCTATTAAATGCATACTTTCCAATATAATATATAGACATCCAATATACCACTAAGTAGAGACTACTTAGTGGTATATACCTTTGTGCTGTCGGGACACACAGTTCCAGCAAATGTGTGAAATTAATAAATTGCCAAAGCATTAAGAGCCTATTTTTGAGAGATGATGAGCCAGACAAGTAGCTCATCTCTTCTCAAAAGTACACCCAGGCTGGGTCATTACACAAATAAAATACAAAATAAAATCTGCACTGTGATCCCAGTGTAACCACACCACTTGGAATTGATCCTCCTTTGACATATTTCTGGTAGACACTAAACCCTTTCACCCACAGTTGATACTGTGTTTGATTTAAAAAAGAACTCTGGACTTTTTGTAAAAATGCTCATAATGTGACATTTCACCACATAAATCACACAACGTCCATGTTGTAAGGACGGGAGTGTGTAGGGATCTCGTACATCACGTTATATCAACTCTCCAGCTCTTCAGTAGAGATTTAAATTAGATTTTTTTGTGATACTTTGTCATCAGACTGCTGGTTCGTGATATTCAGTATCGTTTCTGTGTTTAAAAGAAGAGGCGGCACCAGAGTTTTATATATGTTCGGCTCTATATTTCTGAATAACCAGAATGGCCGATTTTACCATGAAAGTGTTTACAAAATGTTTAACCGCTGAGCTTTGGCTCCTCTTTTAACTGAAACCCAAAGCAGCAGCAGTTCTTGGATTTAACCCGGGCAGGTTCTGCTTTAAGTTGAACGTTTCTCCTACATGCACTCACCCGTGCACAAAGGAAGTAGACGCATTATTCACCCAACAGATTTTCAGTATTTCAGTATCATTGCACCTGCTTCGAAAAAGGCAAAAAGCAACAATTCATACCGAGTAAAAATATTGATCCTGGAGTCATTTAACTGGAGGTTAAAGGAAATGCACAACACCTAAGAGGTAGGACACATTTTTACACTTTTTGTTTACATCTGAAAGTGAAAGCGAAACAAACAAAATACTCGAAACAACTCAAACCAACACACAAATTAGTTTCAGGAAAAAATAAAAGTTAAACATGAATCCATATATTGCTTTGGCTCAAATATTTAGAATTACACACTAGTCAGTTGATGAACTATACTTGCATAGTACAAATTGCACAGTATTCATTCAGTATACATTTTCCTGTGTTGACTTGATATGAGTATCTGATCTGACATAAACCTGGATTATTCAGTTGTCCAAATGATATCGAGCTGTTGCACCAAATCATTAATCTCAAATCTGCAGGAGTTTGGGCTTATTCAGAGCTTCGGTAGCTGGATCGGAGCCTTTTTAACTTAAAAGTTAACTGCAAATAATTAGGCATTACGTTTCATGGATTAAATCGAATCGTTAGCCAGTCAAACAGGCTAACCTTTGGATTTTCTTCACCCGGCATTGGAAATCTCTGGTACAGTAAAAATTAATAAACGTTGCACAAGGTAAGATTTGTCTTTAGATACCATATAGTTTTAGTAGCGTACATTAACTCATGCCCAGTTGCAGTAAAAAAAAAAGTGTTCACTTCATTTCAAAATGAAAGCATGTGCTTATCTGAGATCATTTCCTCCACAATAAACCATCCTGCAAGATTTAATTGCATGCGAATAACATTTACCACACAAAAGAAGACACCTGTGTCAAGAAAAAAGAAGTATCTGTAGGAGTGTAAACGTTAGTGATATATTTGACATTTTATCTATGTAATTTTCCACCTTACTTACCAACTGTCAGGCATTTGCTGTTAACAAGCTTTACAGGGAATGTGTTCATTATAAATAATACTATATACGTAATAAATGAACCACATGTTAAAATGACCGGTCTAAATTTAAGATGTGTTCACACTAATATTTGCAAAGTCTCTCAAGACCCAAATGCTTTTCTTTTTGCGTTAGACATCACCTGACTAATCCAAACCGACAGAAAAGACGTCAAAGCACGTGTCGAGCACACCATCGGAGAGAATGTAGTTCTGCTCCGAGACGTTTCAAGAGAAGCGCTCTGGCACAGATTGTTGCTTTGAAAAGCAAAGCACAGCTGAATCAGGCTCAGTCCCAACATATCTGTCTCTCAACCTGCAAGACGCTGCCACAGAATGTTTGCATGCCAGAATGTCCAAGATGCTCCTCTGTCTGTCCTACCTGATTCATCATGCAGAATGCAGTTGTCCTTGTTGTCATTTAACTTCCGCTAAACCAGTTTCCTCTCTTTTCAGCCACCCCGTTGTCTCCTGCTCTCTCTCTCTCTCTCCCTCTCTCTCCTCCCCGTGTCCCTCTATCACTGAGGTTTAACTGTTGAAGTGTTTCTCTTAATAATTCAGGGCTACATTCCAAAAAGCAAATGGGAGATGGACACGTCTGAGGCAAAACTCGGTAGGTGTTCCCAGCTTTGCTTTCCTAATGTCATGAATGATCGCTCCATCTTTTCCTCAGTGTGTCACCAGATGCACTGTAGAGTTTCAGCTTTACATGCTGCTATCACTGCAGGCGACTTCTCTCCACATGTTGGTCTGCTTCAGACGTGATGTTTATGGTGTCTTCTAGCTGTCAAGCCTTTATGTGATCAGCGCCATAGAAATGTGTCCATGACCGTGTGCACAAGGAGAAGTTAGGCCTGCACGATATTGGGAAAGATTCACATCGCAGTGTTTACAATTGTTGTGATAACGCTGTTGACGTCATGAAAGGCACGTGTAAAATTTTGTAAAATCTGCCATGTTGTGTCCCACTTGTGTTAGATGTATTCAGGTATTTTTGTAGTTGTGCTGTTGTTCTTAGTCTCCACCAGGTGGCAGTATAATGTATGAATGTGTGTGTGTTTGTGTGGCAGTATGTAAACAATGAGTTTTAGTTTGGGGTATAGAGAAGGAGTTCCTCTCAGAGTAAGCTAAGCTAGATAAAAGCAAAGCAACGCTGCTGTTTGACTTATTTTCATTCCCCTTAAATTAAAGTTTGGTGTTCCAGTTGAACAAGAAGCCAACAAGAAAATGTTGCACAGCCTGGGTTTCTGCTGTGAGACGTAACAGTTTAATCATGGACAAGATTTCATGCACGCTTGCTTGTGGCACTTTCATCACAATGTAGCAAACGCCGTCACCAGTGGCTGACTTGGCTAAATATGGGTCCTGTCCGTCTCGACAGTCTGTCTCTGTACGCCCTGTCTACACCATTTTGTGCCTTTTTCATTCCGTAATTATTGGTGGTGAAATTAACGATTGACCCGTCATTCTGTAGAGCGCGTGCTAAGTGAGCTGCTTCCCTCAGACGCCGCAGCACCGTACTGTCTGAGGGAATCTAATGCACGTTCCAAAGAATCCAGCAGCGTAATTAGGACCTGGACTATCAGGGACATTTGCGATATGAAAATTGCACGCTCACAAAATGCGAAGTCGATGCGGACACCCCACATCGTGCAGGCCTAGACGAAACGGTGCATCGGTGACTCATTTAATCACTGTTGTCAGTTTGCTTTCCTTGCACACAGCATGACTACCAGAAAGTCATTCATGCTGTGATTGTAGACTGACCCATGCCTCTAAATGTGGAGAAAATGTTGTAATGCATGCAAGAATGTCGCAATGTTAAGTGTAGCTGCTGAAGCAGATTAGAGGAAGGTGCATCGCAATTTTGTAGTGTGCTGATTTGTAAATACAATAAGTTCACAGAAAGACGTAATTGTCCTTCAAGTCAGTGAAGACAAGTTCAAGGTTTTTAATGTGAGGGCAGAGGTGAACTTGAGGGCGATCTTCCTTTTGTACAGACAAGTTGGACGGTCTGAAGAGTGGCGGGAAGAGGAAGCGTGATGGCGAACACATGTCAGGCATTGAAGACTACCTGCAGCTGCCGGACGACTATGCCACACGCATGTCCGAACCCGGAAAGAAACGGGTAAATAGACGCCGCGACGCTTTGTCCTTGATAATCTGAAAGTGACGTTTTCCTACCGTCATGTTCACATGCACGCAGTAGTCCAACTAAGACTCAAGCAGATCCATTCAACTCCACTCAACCTTCCCTCATGCTTGTAGACTCTGAAATGCTCACATCCTTTCTGTGTTCTTTGCAGTTTTGCCTAAATATTATACATGTAATACTATATAAATATTTCATGATATACATTTCCTCTGAGGTCTTTATCTTGAAGGTTTCCTCTTCTCTCCAAAAGTGCAGTGTCTTTCTCTCGACTTCACTCGTGTATGACGAGTTTAGCTGCTTTGGCTAACTGCTAGCTGCCTCTCGAGCTAGCAGCATCTCCAGTTTTCAGTAATTGAGCAATTTATGCGTTCACACGTTTCTGTGTTTAGAGCCCAAATAGTCAGGCTAATATTGGCCTGGCCCGGCTCTTCCAGCTCAGACTTTACATGATCATATCTGGGTCTGACTACTGGTCTTAGACTGATACTGGACCGTTGCTGTGCATGTGCATGTAAATGTAGCTAACGAGAATGAAATAGAAATCAAAATACCAAGAAGTTGTTTTTCAATATCTTTATTAGACTTTTTAACAAAATTGATGATTTGACTCAGTCATTCATTTCCAACTCATAACACAAAATCCTCCCCTTTTGTTACAGGTCCGATGGGCTGATCTCGAAGAGCAGAAGGAAGCGGATCGGAAGCGCGCTATCGGCTTTGTGGTGGGTCAAACGGACTGGGAGAGAATAACGGACGAGAGCGGTCAGCTGGCGCAGAGAGCTCTCAACCGCACCAAGTATTTCTAAGAAGATAATCTTGCGCCTCTTGTGTCATCTCCTAATTGAAAGGTACGTGTGTTACTCCAAAGAGTAAAGGTCGTCACGGCTCTAGATGTTACTTATGGATATTAAAAGGCAGCGTTTAGAAAATACAAGTGAACTGGTACACATAATGAACTAATATCTCACAGTGTTCCAATGACGACATGTTTCATAGTTTTTAAACCTTTCGTTCAGAATATTTGTGATTAATATTGTTATAGTTGAGATCTGTGAGACAGATACATATTCATTCATTCATTTAAACCACAGTTTGGGGAAGAAATGTAATTAATAATGTCGGTAAAATGCTCTGAATAAATTCAAAAGAACCCTCGCTAACTATGATTGGGCTGCTCATTTTCACCAAGCAGAGTTAATCAGAAAATGTGGGCTGACCTTGATGTATAAGAGATATAAGCCTCACAGATAGAAGAGAAGCACAAGAATCTGGGGGTGGCACAATCGTCAATAATTGTTTTTGTTTACAGGTGTCCAGATTGTGAAAACTCTGCACCTTACTTGAGGTGAAACGTGAGTCTCATCAAGGTGGAGGCACCGATCCTTATTAAATTCTTACTTTGTTTTTTCAACGCTAAGGATTCAATTAGCCTTTTTATTTGTACTTTTAGACAAGGCATTGTTGATATTAAAAACATATACGTGAATAGTTCATTTTCTGTTATTGCTCATATTGTTTCCTGTATGAATTCATGTTTGCATTGCAGTTTTATACTCCTCATGCTTATTGTAAAGCTGTAGCGTTGTTCCTTTGTCCGTGCATACGCAACGGGAAACAATAAAGTTTCGTCAAGTCACCATTTCGGAGAGTCGTACCGCAGTCGTCATTGGAGCTTTTTACCGCCGTTTAAAGTGTCGGTGCACGTGGCTGTTGATTCATTGACGATAATTGCTCGGCCGAACGTCCTCACAACAGTGTGTGTGTGTGTGTGTGTAGGAGCAGAGTGTGCTAGAAATGACGCCGCATCAATGGGGATAAGAAGAAATCGATTACTTCCCCCTATAGTCGACTGGCACTTAGAAGAACTATATCAGTCCTTAGAGTCACCAGGGGGGTTCTGCCTGTGATCAACAGGTACATCATTGACGATTTTCAAAACATTTTCAAAATGAAAACTTCCATTCCTTTACTGTTTGGTACCACTGTGTTTTGTGTCTTAATGTCTTAGTTTTTCAGAGTAAATATGCTAAATGATTCATGCTTGACTGGGTTCTGATTATCAGGGGGCAGCAAGTTATGATTGCTGAAACCTTTTTGGTATTTTTGGGAAAGATTTATTAGTACTGCACCAACAATGCAGGGATATACAACAGAGTGAAGAAAGAAAGAAGAAAAGACAGATTTTGAGAATAAAGTCAGAATATTTTGAGGAAAACATAGGAAGTGTTACGAGAATAAAGCAGTCGAATTTCAAGACAAAAAGTCGAAGTTTGTGTGAATTGTGGGTATATGAGCAAATGGAGAGCCGTCTGCTGAAGTTTTAGTGATCGCTTCTAAAATAAGGAAGTAATCCACACTATATCAAGGGTAAAACCTTTGAACGTCTTTGAATTCTCAGTACATTGGAACTTTTTTCTTGTAACATTTTGACTCTTTCCTGAAAAATTATTACTTGAAATCTTTGTATTTTCTCCACCAGTAACCCGAATATTTTAACGTAGAAATTGTCAGAAAAGCATCAACAAATGTTTCATTTGGTCCCAATGAAGAACCTCGGCTTTAATGGAATTAACTTTTACATTTGCAGTTGCAGTCGAGCATGAGCCCAAACTTGGGATTTGGTTACTGAAAATATTGAACAGATACCACAGTAGCACCGTATGTGATTACCAAAGGACTGTGTCATAGTCCACATGCAGCCATAATATTAATGTCAGCAAAATGCAACAGAGGACCTTTATTTTTAGTGGTATAATCGGACTCAAAAGTTCGTTGAAATTCTGACCTAATTTTGAAATTCTGCATGCAAAACTTGTCTGCAAGACAAAAATATCTCTATGCCTCATCCAAAATAACTGACTTATGTTTTTATAAATACTGTGCCACATTGACGTCATAACGCCTGTCTGATGATTGTAGAGAGCACAGTTAATTTACTGGAAAATATCTCACGTTGAAGAATGCATGCACATAAGCATGTGATTATCAAGGTGAATATGAGGCAGTGTACACACAGGTTTTGTTGACCTGTATATGAATCTAAACATCTCACTGAGCCTCTGAACTCCAAAAAAAATCCATAATTTGTGCAATTGAGAAATTTTGATCTCGATTATCAACATCGTGTCTGGAAAAAACTGAAGACGAAACCAGGAATCCTCATGAATGAACACACCGCTGCACTGATGAAAACCATTTTTACTGCCAGTGGATCGCAAGCTGGACCGTTTGTAATGGGGAAGGATGGGTCGCCGTGGTGAGTATGGAAGACGGGAAGAAACGTTCCCATTTCAACTGAGTCTACAAGGGGCGAGTGGAACTACAACACACTATTTACTGATTCTGTAATTTCAGAAGTTATGTATTTATTATAACAGTGTTTTCATGTATACAGAATAACATGTAAAAAGGAAAAGCTATGTATTAAACGTATTTTCCTGCGTGGTGTGGATTTTATGCTCTGCTTATTAAACAACAATGCACTGAAATCCAACAAAATGTCTCTTCTCTGTTGCACTTGGTGCTGTGAAACTACAGAAAAATACTAACTCTAAATTAAGAATCAAACAGTGTATTATTGCTATATGGTTTGGTTAATATAGCACAAACAAAATACAGGTTCTGTCAAACTACATTGTTCAGAGATTGGTCTAATGTCTGCGCTAAAAGACATCACAGATATGGAATAAAATATAGAGCTGTCAGCCTACTACATGTACGTCATACTCCTATAATTAGAGTATATTTTGATAATCTCACAAATGTCACTTTATGCATGTCTATACTGTTACAGTAACCTGATGCATGATGCCAAACAAAGTGCCTTCACATTGGTTCTTATCCAGAATGACCTTTGAATTCAGCTGGCACATCACTGTCCAGTCTGCAGATTACCTTGTAGATGGCTTTCTTCCAGGATGGATCACGATCTCTTTGCATGGAGATGGAAATGTAAAATTCTCTCAGGGTAATCTCTGCAACTTCTAGGAATCTGTCAGGGACCTGTTAACCGACAGGAAAAGATCATTTTTAAAAGTAAAGCTTTATGAAGAAGCTGTGCGTACGTTCAAGATTGATTGGCAGAATATACGCGGATTGCCACTTAACAGAATTTTTAGTATTCATAATTAAGTTTGTCCTTTTAAGGTAAGTAATGAGTGGGAAAGTGGGACAATGTCAAACTAAAAATGCATTCAGTTCTATGTGCACATAGTAACTCACAATGCTCTTTTACTGCTTTATTTGGACCTTTGACTTGTCTTTTTCTGTCATTTAATCTGGAATTTAAGCATCCACGGACATTTCATCAGAATTATTAATTAATTTCACTATTGGAATTCAAAAGATGTATAACTTGACTGCCATTTTGTCCCTTCTCCCCATATATGCCGAGTCTGTCGTCGATCTTATCAGAATGCTCAGTGGGTTAGAATTTGATTTAACGGAGGAAACTAATCAATGTAGAGAAAGCGTTCACAGAATGTGGTGAGCCTTGATGGTCATATTAATTCTGCCACAAAACACATTTGGACTCAAAATATAATTTTCTGACGAATGCAAATTATCTAAATATCAGACATGCCAAGAGTTCTTCTTAGTTTGCAGGCCGTGTGTAACTCCTTTGTCAGCAGGATTACCCGAATCGGTGATGAACCGGTTTTCGTGAAACTTGGTTTGCAGGTTGGACATGACCGAGGGAAGAACCTATTAAATGTTGGTACCTGTCAGCCTGATGGTGGCGCTGTAATAACCACTTTTGGCTTTTAACTTTTTTACTGTAAGCCATAGAATCAAAATGATTTTTTTCCCGGGTTACTTGGGGTCTCTGTCCTTTCATACAGCCCACGTATATTTGCGGCAAACTAGATTTTCCTCCAGTCTGAATTTTTTTTAAATTTCGCCTACAATTGAAGGTCCTTTGTCAATTTTACACGTAGAATGTCAGACCTAGCTGGACAAAAAAAAAAATTCCTTATCATTTTGCTATACGTGGATAGATCGGAAGAGCGTCGTGTAG
>OMOW01028791.1:0-10767 GCA_900312555.1 Lamprogrammus exutus | reverse complement strand
ACGACTCTCTTCCGATCTACTGTGTGGCCTTGAAACCGACCCCTTCTTTAAAGCCCAAGTCCGGCGCTGACTAAGATTAATTGCAGACATTGTGGACAGGAAAGCAGAATGTTCATTTGCTGACCAGCATGCTGCCCTTAGTGCAGCCCATTCATTATCTTTAGAGAGACGTCCAGGCTACCAGCTGTAATGATGATAAACAACCAGTTATTGCAACCTAGTGTGTTGTCATTACGACCACATGAAACTGTCTCAGGAGAAATATTGAATCATGCAAACACAAAAAAAAACCCTAAGTTTGGATAGTTAGAGAAAAGGTTACAAATTGTCCAGGTAGTGTTTGAGGCCAAAGGATGATCATAGAGAGCGTGTGGATTTCTACTTTAGAATATATACATTTGTGTAGATTTCACTGATTTACACCTTGCATTCACATACAGTCTCAATATCTGGATACTGAGATATCCATACATTGTGTTTAGCATGCAATCCAATTCACCTCACCACATGCAAATCACCCCGTCCCCTCTTCCTGGCTCCATTCACTCGTGTTAATAAAGTTATTTGACTGGGAGTTGTGACTTGCCGTAAATGGGCACCTGCACCTGTGAAATGGACAGACGGGACAGCCAGTTGTTGTATTATGAATGAGGAGGGATGGACTTCGATTGTGAAACGACCCAACTGCTGAGGTCCAGTCACAATTCAGGCAGCATCCAGATAATGACATTGCATGTTTGTGCAAGGTTTAAATACAATAAAAAGTGTCATCAGCTGTCATCTTCCACATAAAGTATTTGGATGCTGAGCTAAATAAGAGGCCACAATGACTGGATTGGGATACAGTGTGGTTCTCTGTCACCGTGACCTCTCAGTGGAGTATGATTTTATGAACAGCAGTAAATGTATCACAGAGCTCTTTTACATTTTACAGCCTCCATTACTCTACAAAGTAACTTCACTTATCCTGCTGCCCTTTGCTTGCGACACAGCCTATCAGTCATTGGGTTCTCCATACCCTCACAGCACTGCAGGCAAATGAAACATCTCTGAGGAAAAGGGGGGAAAACTCTGTTCACTGGCATATCACGTGAAGTGGGATAGCTCGATCACCTTCCTCCCAGGAAGAAGCTCAAAGATGTAAAACGCATCTAAAACTTTAGATGGACACATCAGGAAATAGCAACAGAGCTGAATCGTGACCGAGACTGTATTTTCTACTGAACACATCTGAAACAAACTGGAGTGCGTCCTGGTCATTTATCTGCCATCAAAGTCCAAACTACCTTAGTTTAGTAAAGGAAACTGGCTCACATGTGGACTGCAATTTGGATTTTTTTGTGCCCATTTCACACTGCTTGGGTATGCGGCACTGAAGCAGCGTGGAATGTCTCACTTTTCGGTTCTGCACCCATGTTAAAAGGCTATATCATTCACACTGCACGCCTGAGTGGCGTGGCAAAGCAGCGGCGCCGCTAATGTGAAAGACAAACACATTCCAGCAGTGGCATGCACAGGCAGTGTCAAACGAGCACAAGACTTGGCTAAAACTAAGCATGTGATAACTGCGATCTTAAAAAGAGTTATATACTCATACATTTAAATGAAGTGTGCACATAAATGAGTGTTGTATTCTCACTCTAGCATCACAATTAAGAACAAAGGAGAATCAAGAACAGGTCTGTTGCAAACTGCTAAACAATGGCTTACAATGCCGGTAGCCAGAATAAAGTGATTTATAGAGAAATAGAGACTAAAATGATAAATGCCCTGACTGCAAATGAGATAAATATAGTTCACTTCAGCAAGATCAAAACACAAAAAGCTGAAACACAACAGTGCTGGAAGAGCACATGGAACTCCAATGCAAGGTGATCCATTGACCTGAAAGCAGAGTGATTAACTGTTTATATAGAGGAGCACCAGGCAACTTCAAAGCCCCTTAGCATTGTGTTATTATAAAAACAAGTCACACAGGGGCTTTACCTGAACAGCCACAGGGCCTATCTGACATTCCCATTACTCTGATATACAGTACAGAGTATATGTTAGGGATATGAGGATAATATTTTCAGGTCAAAAAGTTACATAGGGCAGTTTTAACTAAGGACTGATGTCATTTGTAGGTCTGGCCCAAAGTAACATTCTAATGCTTTCAGCATTTGCTGGTTTTTCCGAACAAGTATTTCAATATTATTAATTGGCTCTCTAATTAATATTTCCACCCAATACTGCGTACGCAATTTTGCAAGTACCAACGTAATGAACAAGTATACAAGTGCTCAAACTGCTCTACTTGTTTCATCTTAAATTTGGACGATGGCTGCAGAAATTGACAAACATACGCAGCACATCTGGTGGCCTGAAGTCTGGTGTCATTATTAAAGATGCAGTAAATGTGCTAAATGGTGGAAAGTAACCGGAGCTGTAAGTAGTGTCGGTGCAGAATAATGTATCCTGTATGAGGTGAGGCAGAAGTGTAACAGTTAATGGCAGATGAAACGGTACATCACTGTTCTCAGTGTGAGTGTGACGGTGAGCAGAGGGAAAGTGCTGTCCTCTCCATGAGGACAAGTTTTCCACACTGGGCCCAACTGCTGTGAATGGCAATCTGCCAAACCATGAAGTAGACACAGACATGTCTGTGAAAATTAAATTAGCTGTGGTATTTTAACCTTGTTCAGAGCCCTTACAAATTACACAAATTCATGTTTTACAGTAAAGGGCACAGAACCTTTTGTTACTTTATACTTTGGTATTATTAGTATTGGTAGTATTATTCTTCAGGACATGGCTTAGTTTTAAATATTGCACATCATCATCATCATCATCATTGTAATCAAAGAAAGCTTAGAATTGTTATAAAGTTTTGACTTTGAACACACTGAAGCGTTCAAGGTTTATTAAATCAGTGCATTTATATATATCTTAAAAGGAATCCAAAGCAGATTATCTAATTATTGATCAAAATTCTGCAGTTTTTATATCAAATTCTGCAATTGATTTTTTTTTGCGTTTGTTTTTGCAAAAACAAATAACTTTGGAATAAGAAACCTGCAACCCACACTGACCTGATTTTGTCAGAACATGCAGACTGCAGACCAGCATAACTTTATAATAAAGTCACACTCTGCGATTTTTTTTTTGGCCGATTCCATTTTAGTGCTGTGTGTATCATTACATTTTAAAGCTGTATGTTTTATTTAACAGCACGGTATATATTTATTTACAATTGAGACTGCTTTACTATTTTAGTACTTTGTGTTCCTTACATATGCTGTCACTCAACTTTGGGTGACTGTGTGTGTATGTGTGTGCGCATGCATGATAAATGAAGGTACCTCATTATTTCTGTTCACAACAGCGATTTGGGGTTTGGGTCATATGGATAAAAAATAATATATAAGCTCTTCCATTTGGCCCCTGAAAGATGCTGGGTCCTTTCGTTTGCGTCAGTGTGAATTTGTTATTAACACAATTACTTAAAAATCATTTTACTGCTGTGGTGTTTGTTGCAAAGAAACTCTGTACTGTATTAAACTGAGGAGTGAGGTAGCTGCTGAGCACAACAGAGGGGGAAGAAGCCTGATGTGTGGTGCACACTTACCCAAGTGAATATATTCAAAAAGCACTATGTGATCTCAGGATTTTGCAGATATTGTGGTTCTGTTGGCTTCACCAAGATGTGACCTCCATCACTGACTGGGGTGGTTTGCATTTGATTGTGAAGAGGGTAGGATGAGGGTCAGCACCTCAAAATCTGAGGCCACGGTTTGGAAATGGTGGATTGTCCCCTACAGGTGGAGTGTGAGTTGCTGACCCAACTGAGGGAATTCAAGTATCTTGGGGTCTTGTGATAAGTGAGGGTTGCATGGTCTAGCAAATTGATGGGCAGATTGGTCTTGACTTGCCCTTCGGGACAGGGTGAGGAGCTTGGACATCGAGAGCGTGCTCTGTGTAGAACTGTTGATTTTTTTTGCATTGAAAGGAGCCAGCCTGTTTCAGCATCTGATCAGAATGGCTCCTGGATGTCTCCTTAAAGAGTTATTCCATGCATGTCCAACTGGGAGTAAACCACATGGCAGATCCAGAATATATGCTGAAGGGAGAATATTTTACCATCTGGTCTCGGAACATCTTTGGATCCCCCAAGAAGGACGGCGTGGCTAGGCACAGTTTACATTCTGTACATGTATACAAAAATCTTCTGCTAGGATAACTGAAAGTGCAGCTGTTAAAGTCCCAGTTTCAACAGAAAAAAGCTACAGTATATAGCTTATGCTTTTAAATGTCATATCAATCTTTGATTTGATTTTTAGTGTGCCTGTACGCAGTCATCAATGTCAACATCTGCAGTTTGTTTGCTTTGACAGAAAGGTGTTAAAGGGTTAAACTTGTATTTCCTGCAGTTATGATATCATTCCTGGCAAATGTGTAAGTTCCATCAGCCACCAAATCGGATTCTTGGCTTTGTGGATCCATTTCCGAGTGAAACAGATGGAATTGATCAGACAAATTCTTAAGTAGAACTTTGTCCCCAGCTGCAGACACCATTGGGAAATCATAGGATTGTCCCCAGCAATGATATGAATGACAGCTCCGGCAGCCGCACTGTGTGTTTTAATCATGCACGGTGACAGGGGAAAGAGATGAAGGCATGAGGAGCAAGAATACAGAGGCTACAGTGGAAAAAAAGCAGCAGAGTCTGTAAACCGTGTCAGTGCAGTTACATCTCAAGTAGTAAGAGAACTGTGATATGCTGCTCTGTTGGTTGTGAGTGAGACATGGATATATATGTAAACAATTATTAAACAATTAAACACCACCACCATTGTAGAGAGCCAGGGTTCAGTTCCTGGTGGAGCAATATGCAATGCCACAGTTTGTAGTCCTAAAACCTGGAACTACAGTAACAACAGGATCCCTCATCAGAGTTTGAACTGATTTTTTCTCAAACATTTTGATTTATGCCTTTAGAGCTATGAGCTATGCAGTATACCCAAGATCTACTCACGATAACTGACAAAAAAAGAAGACAATGAACTCATTGCATTAAAATTATCCATGCTCTTGTCAATCTCCATGCTACCACTTGGTAACCTAATTTAGTGTATAAATGGTCCATGGTATATAGTGGTATAGATTTCCATATGCGAAAGACACTCAGCTGTATGTCACCATAAATGTTATTGATCAGTCAGCATTCTCTAACCTGGATTCCTGTCTCCTAGATCTTAAACGCTATGATAAACTACATTCTCCTGACCTAGTCTACTACCCTGCATCTTCCAATCGGCCCTGTCCATGGACCTGCCCCCACCCCCCTACCAACCTCGGAGAGGGAGAAACAGGAAGAACACTCTACATCCTCTTGACAATTATCCACCTCTGTCTTTGTACAGAGGCCCTCTGAGACACTGTATGTGATACTGAACTACACAAATAAAGTTGGTATAAATAATGTATCAAACATCAGAGATGCTATTTTACCAGCCACGGATAAACAAAACTGAGATGGTCATAACATCACTGATTGTTTTGGCATAATTTATAGCATAAAGGTTTTTGAATTATTTATATGACCAAGAGAACAATTATGGCCTGCAGCACAAAGACATAATAAATGCATTCTAGCAGAACGGTCCAGCCAACCTTTCTCTGCTATTGAGATACAGTCAGTTTTTTGTTTTCAGGCTTACTGCCTGAAAGGAGCACATTTCAGAGCAACAAAGCAAACACGTCAAACAGACATAATCACTCGGAAAATACCATCTGTTAAATTCATAAATAAAAACTAAAAATAAGTGTGTGGCAACAAAAAAAGCTAAATAACACAAGCATTTTGTTAGACAAACATCATGTGTGATAAAGTAAAAACAGCTCATAAATGAAATGATAAAAAGATGTTGACCGCTCCTAAATCAAACAGCAGTCAACACAGATGATGATTTAGCTACACAACTATGTGCACACAAAGTTCACTCTTCACTTTCTAATAAAATCCTTTAAAGCTGGTCCAATATTTGTGAATTCCATCAATAATTTTGTTTCCATTGCAATCAAAGCCAGGTGCGACAGTATTGCCAAGTCTCAAAAATTAACATGCACAATGAACATGAACATGAACAATGAAACATAATATAAAACGGTCCAGTGCCATAAAACGTTTTAAAGATCTTTGGGCATTATAACTCACGCTTTTAGAAGTAAAGTCTTTTTTTGGAGTGATCAACAGCCATCTCTAACTACTCATGTTTAGCTGATTTTGAACAAGTGAAACAAAAACATCTTGCTAGTTTTAGAGGAACTCTGAATTTGTTATAATGTGAAGCAGTGCTGAGATTAAACAAAAAATCAACAAAAAAGAAAATAACAGAAAAGAATAAACAAATCACAATAACCAGAGTGGCTCCAATAGGCGTGGCAATAAGTGGTACAACACAATGGATTCTATTCTGGGACACCGACCAGCATACGGATAGATACCGTCTGTATGAGAGACTTGGCCATGTCTTTCTTGGAGACATTTGACAATCGCTTGGTCCCTCAGGATGATGAATTGTCACCAGAAGTTGTGTGTTTGTGTTGTGGGAAATATATGATGACACATTGCTCTAATTCCTCATAATCTACATTGTACTCCGTTGGGTAAAGTAGTTCCCAATTTAGTTCAGAACCAAAGCTGTTAAAGTGCTTAATGCCAGTGCTGTCTAACTCTTCACTGCAAGCATCTCTAAATATATTTGTTGTTATCTTGTCAGCCAATTAGTCTTTCACTGCTGACCAGTAATAAAAAAGTGAAGATAACCTGACTTTGTTGTACACCGAACCCACATTTTACAGCTTTAAGCACACACTTCTGGATGGGCTGCCCTAAGATTTAGATGTCACAGTAGGACAGACAACCATGACAGCAAATAGCTTAGCCCTGGTAAGTCTCCGAAGGGACAAAGAGAGGTGAGATAAAACGAAAGAGGCTGGAGGAAAACTGTGTGTGAAGCGTAAGTCTCAGAAACTGATGTCCTTGTAAGTGCAAGGCAGACACCATGGAGCCAGCCATTGTTGAGATCACAGCTGTTAATGTTTGTTATGAAAGCCTGGTGAAAAGAAGACAGGAACGATGTCATGCCTTTCTGTTCTACTGAATAAGCATCAAAGTGTACTATTTGAAGATTTAGGCAAGGAACAGTGTTTGAATCACAACTGAAATGGCGTAATAACCAAATTTCCATGCTGTATTTTGGCATCAGCATGGTTGTTTACAACGAATAGATGAAGCGAAGATAAAGTTATTTTACTATTAGCCGTTTGACACATTCTTTCTGTGCAGTATAACATTTTAACACTTTCTCTGTGTGTTTAAAGATGCTGATCAGTTTGGTGTGTGTGTATGTGTGTGTTGTTTGACTCTGCATGTTATGTATATCATTTAAATGCATCTTTGGTTTGTAAAGTAGCTCTGCATTTGAGATATTAAAAATTTAACAAAATACGTGGAGGTTACGTCACTAACTAATCACAAAGTGGAGCGACTAATGCTGCATATGCGTGAGCGGCACCAAGTTGGCATTGCGGTAACAAATATGCTCACCTCGCTGCCTACACATGCAGTGTGCGACTTGCTCAGTGCAATGAGCAGAGCATTACTGATGCCACACTAACTTACCCAACATAAGTTAAGAACCAGCAGCCATATTAGCTTGGCATATTGCAAACCGTTAGCTGCAGATGTCACATTAGCAGATCGTGTAAAAGCTCTATACATAATCACAAGGTATATACCAGTTTACAAGTCCTGGTATTTCTGTCAGACTGCTGACAGAAATAGACATACAATTGCATTTTGGCCCAGATCATAGTATGATCTTATATTTGTGTTGTGTGCTGATTAGCTTCCCCTGCTTCTATTCATATCACATTTCCCCCTGTAGATACATCCGATATAAAGCCAAATATTCCAGAAATGCCAGAAAGCCCTCAAATATACTTTACAATTCAGAGGAATGTTAGCTGTGGTGTCACTTGTGTCATACTTTATTAAGTAGTATGACCCAGAAGAACAACTTTGTTTGTGGATGTTGTGGATCAGTCTTTGCAGTTAGTATGCTCTGTGGCCAATAAAATGATGTTATATTACAGCTGTACCAATAGAACTGACAGTTTTAGACATGAAACAAAAACATGCCCACAATTCTGTCTTGTTGCCAGTGCCAGATGATGGCCCTATTCCAACACACTTTAGAGTGGAGATGTCCTGTCTGGCATTGGTGAATAATGATTGCCATTTCTCTTTCTGGGGATCAGGTGCATTGCCTTCAGGCATGCTAGTGGCCTTGCTCATTCAACAAACATTTGGATAGGACAAATTATGGATGCCCCTGCCCCAAAAAAACAACCATTCATTTGGGAGAAACAGAAAAAGAAACTGAATCACTTCACCAGTGCCACTGCAGAGGAGTTCTACATGGATGAAAACACTGATGTGATGTGTAATCATGTGATGCATGCAATGATGGGCCATTATGAGATGGTTCCTGGTCCCTTGAGAGTTTCCAGCACATTACTGAAGATGTATTTATTTAGAATTCTGTTTTATCAGAGTCAGATCTTAACACAGTGATCTCAAACAATATTCTAACCAGTCTGCACTGTACAGCCACAACCTACATAACAACACAAACCATGTCTCAGGGTCATTAAAAACTGGCTTTTGTGACAATTTCATTTGGTCCCCAACCATAATTTTCTCTGTATGACATTGTTAGGACTTTACTTACATTCACAATGGTTTCTCATTTGGCCTGAGAGTTGAAGGAGACATAAAGGAAACCCTACGAAATGATGTTTGGGGGACCTGACCTGAAGGAGAAGCCAACCCAGTGAAGCAGATGTTTTTTGGTTGCTGGGTTGTTGTTGAGTGTTTACTAGTTCATTCTGTGACCAACAATTTTTAGGATTTGGGGTTTTATGCAGTGGTACCTGCATTACGCTTTCAAAATACAGTATGTAGCATTAGGATGAACAAATTATAAGCGGTTGTGATAGGAGGAAGCATCAATCATAGACATTCAAATCGCCTCCTCTGATTTCCTGTAAAAGAACCGCACTGTCTGACACACACAATGACTATTTACATGACAACATAAACTGACGACTCCCCACCGTAACCCAAGCCATGTGACTGAAGTATTTATTTTGATGATCATTACAGAACTGTGGATATCAGAGGGTGTTATTCCTCTAAAGAATAACTTGTTTCATGTTGCACAATTATCAGTTTTCAGCAGGGCAGTTACAGCCATGATTGTGATCTTCCGCTTCATGGTCTTTGTTGTGGTTATCTGCACTACAGAATGCAATACTTCAAGCAAAACATTAGGAAGCCTGTTGGAAAGACAGCAATAAATTCAACTGATGCAACCAAGTGTTTTGGAAGATACAAAATGATTGATGGGACTGGACAGTTCTGGGGCATACAAGTGAACTTACAAAACCACATTTCAAACCAGTGTGGTGCAAACAAAAAACTGCAAAAATGTTTGTTTACTTACTTGCAGCCTGGTACTGATTCATGTGAGATTTAATCAAGGTACCCACATTAGATGATGTGTCTGTGATTGCACAACACTTTGTAAATGAGCATCTCTGCTGATTAGAGCAGGGCAGATTGAATAGATACAGTGCCCACTACCCTAACAGGGATTTAATCAACCAAAAGGGAGGAAGTTCATGAAACTGCAAACTAGAAACTGCTAAGAACCATTCTGAACCCTTTTATCTGCGAATAGAAATAGTCAATAAATTGGCAGTAATTTTACCTTCGATTAAAAATCTTGTTTCCAGATAAGGGAAAATTCACATTAATGCAAGGTGTCGCATTGGATTGCTATCCAACCTGCCAGACTTCACACAAATGTGATCTGATTGCATTGTGATCAGATCTCAGTCATAACTATCCAGGTGTGAATACAATCCGTACAGCTGGGACTCATTCTGGAGATTATAATCTGCTCTCCAGTTGAAAACATTGTCTCGTATCCAGCTTTCACTCATTAATAAAGTTATTTTGAATCAGTCCACTGGAATGTGGACAGTGACAGCTCACGCAAACGTTATTAGTAATTTAAAAAAAAAAAAGAGTGATAGCTCACAGAGCGAAGAGGAAACATGAACCACTGACCATGCACCATGACCTGCCTGATGAGATCTGGTCACAATACCGGAAGGATCCAGATAATGAGAAACTGTTGTGGTATTTCATGAAACAAAATTCACTTTTGCGATTGCAACGTCAAAGCATATCTGGGCCCACACATTTCCTCTGCGATCTCTGTGTATTTATAGTAACAAAGTCATTTTGTGTACGGCTCGCTTCACTCCATCCATAAAATATGTCTTGAGAAGTGCACTCATCATCGAATCACATGGGATCAGGATTTTTATCATGGTAAAGAATTTAAAATGAGACACTCGCTGGAACCACGATTGTGGAGGGTGTGCGTTTGTGCTCCACTTCAGGCTTGCATTTTCCTCCATGCGTATCATCCCATAAATAGCAGAACCACCACACCTCAACCCCCCACGCTGTACCACAAAGGAGCCGAGAGACAGAGCCAAAGGGACCGACCGTCAGAGGGGTCTGCTACATGCATCGATTCAACCTGATGGTCCAGAACCTACATTTCTTTGTGCGGGCCCGGCAGTGAGGAAAACACTCTCAGATCAGCTCTACACCGTCCTTCTCGCTTCGCAAGCACTGTTCTCTGC